>JACEEZ010006992.1:116968-130019 GCA_016584305.1 Chionoecetes opilio | reverse complement strand
CACGTTTTCTGAGTCCTATCATCAATGCATAATTTTTGTTCCTTAAAATTAAGGCATAAGGGGGGCCCTGATAGAGTTCCCATCACAATGATTTTTTCCTAAATTGAAATTAAACCCCTATTAGTTTAACACCCTGCGGACTGGTGATGTTTCCTGTCAGGAGCTTGATCAAAATCAGTATACCATAATTTTCATCATAGTCTTCGTCTCAAACACACTCTTATAGAAACAAGAGCTTATTGAGGACCCACCCTCGTGTACTGATGGTGTGATTCATTCATATAATAAGCCTATGCTTCTCTGGGGGAGTATTGATTGTTCCTGCTATGGTAGACTAACATTTTGCCTACAACATGTCAAACTAATTGTTCGTAATTATTCATTAATGATATATCCCTCTTTCTTGAATATGGGCATTACCTTGGCCTGTCTACACTGTTCCAGTAACCAACTACTTGCTGAAATGTTTCAGTAAAATTGAAAGAACTGTTTTGGATTTGATTTCGCTTCCCATGCTACCCTAATCTCGTAATTTTTTTTCGCTGCTCGCATGTTTTTGCTTCCTGTTCTGGTTAATCCTATATACCTGTGCCTGAGATCTGTTGCTGACGTGTTAATCTGCAGTAAATTCCTCGCTTCATTACCATTCATGTTTTCACCTTTCCGTCATCCGTGCATAGGAGGCAATTCTTCGGTGTCGTTGCTACACATACGCCGAAAATACTGCATTTGACCAGCAAGACTTTCATATTTACTGTCAACTTTCAATTTAACCTTTGTTCCATTTGCGTAACAACTTTCAACTTTCAATCTAACCTTTGTGCAAAGACCTTCCGCATTGACCTCGCGACCTAATTTGATCCCCTGGCCAATGAAGCTTCCATGGACCTTGGCTTCAAATTCCCGAATCTAATTCCTTTTAACTATCCAATCCAACATGGAATCGCACCGTTCTTTCCATTTCAACTTATAATTTATCTCTATGTTATCCCTCGTTGTTTGCCACATTCTCGGATGCTCAAACTACAATGTTGTGGCGGTAGTCCCATGATTAAAGTGGTGCACGCCTTGTTACAGCTGTTGTGGTCGGTAGTCCCATGATTAAAGTGGTGCACGCCTTGTTATAGCTGTTGTGGTCGGTAGTCCCATGATTAAAGTGGTGCACGCCTTGTTATAGCTGTTGTGGTCGGTAGTCCCATGATTAAAGTGGTGCAAGCCTTGTTATAGCTGTTGTGGTCGGTAGTGCCATAATTAAAGTGGTGCACGCCTTGTTATAGCTGTTGTGGTCGGTAGTCCCATAATTAAAGTGGTACACGCCTTGTTATAGCTGGACGCCTCGCCCCTCCGTGGCGTTGAAGGCTGACTGACTTACTATTTACACAATGCACCAGATTGAAATGCTGGGAATTAATTTCTCCTTCACCACCATGTCAAATGATGAAAGACCGCGCACAATGCTATCGTGTTGCACACATTGTTCCCGGCCTTGGGTGTCCAAATGTACATTTGTCCAAGTACGTTATATATATATACTAGCCGCAAAGCCGCCCTTCGGGCGGACTTTTTGGCTAGCTCCTGCGGAGGGCTATTGGTGGGCCTTTGGCCCACCACCTGTGTTTGGTGGGCCTTCGGCCCACCAAACATGGACTCTCCAGATAGCCCCTTCCACCTTTCCTGAAATCATGGATGTAGAAATTTTTTGTATCCCCCCACCCATTCACTCACCCATTACCCATCACGCCCCACCCATTCACTCACCCATTTCCCCCCACCCATTCACTCACCCCTTACCCATCACCACACACCCATTCACTCGCCCATTACCCTCACCCCCCCCCCATTCACTCACCCATTACCCATCACCCCCCACCCATTCACTCACCCATTACCCATCACCACACACCCATTCACTCACCCATTACCCATCCCACACACCCATTCACTCACCCATTTCCCATCACCCCCCACCCATTCACTCACCCCTTACCCATCACCACACACCCATTCACTCACCCATTCACTCACCCATTACCCATCACCCCCCACCCATTCACTCACCCCCTTTCCCATCACCACACACCAATTCACTCACCCCTTACCCATCACCCCCCACCCCTTCACTCACCCATTACCCCTCACCACACACCCATTACCCATCTCCCCCCCCCATTCACTCCCCCCATTACCCATCACCCACACACCCATTCACTCACCCATTACCCATCACCCCCCCACCCCTTCACTCACCCATTACCCATCACCACACACCCATTCACTCACCCATTACCCATCAAACCCCCCCCCCATTCACTCACCCATACCCCCTCACCACACACCCATTCACTCACCCATTACCCATCACCCCCACCTATTCCTCACCCATCACCCATCACCCCCAACCCATCACCCCCCACCCATTCACTCACCCATCACCCCACACCCATTACCCATCACCCCACCCATTCACTCACCCATTACCATCACCCTACATCAAGGTTTCCTCAAATTCTCGCAACCCACTTTTTTTCACAATTATCGCTAATAGGCTGCTAAAAAAAAGAAAAAAGTGATCGGATCATCTCATAATTGGGCTTAAAACCTTCCCCTGGTCAATCCGGGTTTCCAAAAATGTTTCATATGAGGGGATTGCGCCACGGGGGGCGGAACCTATACCAGACACACACACACCACACACACACACACACACACACACACAGACAGACAGACAGACAGACACACTTTCGCTTATATTTACCATTACCCATCACCCCCCACCTATTCCCTCAACCCCTCACCCATCACCCCCAACCCATCACCCCCACCCATTCACTCACCCATCACCCCCCAACCCATTACCCATCACCCCACCATTCACTCACCCATTACCCATTACCCTACATCAAGGTTTCCTCAAATTTTCGCAACCCCCCTTTTTTTTCACAATTATCGCAAATAGGCTGCTAAAAAAAAAAAAAAGTGATCGGATCATCTCATAAATGGGCTTAAAACCTTCCCTGGTCAACCCGGTCCAAAAATGTTTCATATGAGGTGATTGCGCCACAGGGGCGGAACCTATCCCAGACACACACCAACACACACACACGCACACACACAGACAGACAGACAGACAGACACACTTTCGCTTATATTTACCATTACCTCACTCCCCACCTATTCCCTCACCCATCACCCATCCCCCCCAAACCCCATCACCCCCCACCCTTTCACTCACCCATCACCCCACACCCATTACCCATAAACCCCACCCATTCACTCACCCATTCCCCATCACCCTACATCAAGGGTTTTCCTCAATTCTCGCAACCCACTTTTTTTTTCACAATTATCGCTAATAGGCTGCTAAAAAAGAAAAAAAAAGTGATCGAATCATCTCATAAGTGGCTTATGACCTTCCCCTGGTCAACCCGGGTTTCCAAAAATTAGCCATATGGGGGTGATTGCGCCACGGGGGGCGGAACCTAAAACCACAACACAACACACAGCCCAGACAGACAGACAGACAGACACACTTTCGTTTATATTTTTATAATATATAAAATAATATATATATATATATATATATATATATATATATATATATATATATATATAATGTGTATATATATATATATATTGTATATATATATATATATTATTATATATATTTTATATATGTATGTTATTATATATATATGTATTATATATATATATTATATACATATATTATATATATATATACATAGACTATATATATATATTATACATAGACTATATATATATATATATATAATATATATATATATATATATACATAGACTATAATATATACACATAGACCTATATATATATATATATAAAACATAGACTATATATATATATATATATATATATATATATATATATATATATAAAATATATATTATATATTAATATATATATATATATATATATATATATATATATATATATATTTGCACTGATAATGAGATAACATCTGTAAATCATTCGTGAATATAATCGATATAATCTCTTCAGATTGCAATGCGAGACATAATATTCATTCTAACTCTGCGCATGATGAAAAATGTGTGTGTGTGTGGGTGGGTGTGTTTGTGTGTGTGTATTCATCTAGTTGTATTCATCTAGTTGTATTTTACAGGGCCAGAGCAGCGCTCGTATGGCCCCGTCTCCATATCAACATATCATTCATCCTTAGTGCTTATTGATGGCCGAAGCCACCACCCCGGGAGGCGGGTCACAAACCCCCGGCTAACACCCAGTACCCATTCACTGCTGGGTTGAGAGGGGATCGGGTTTTAAGGAACCAGCCCATCTGTTTCCGCTCCGCACGGGGATTGAACCCGGGACTTCTCGGTTGTGAACCGAGCGTGCTACCCCTACACTACGGAGTCCCTTATACTACGAAGTACCTTACACTACGGAGTACCTTCTGTGTGTGTGTGTGTGTGTGTGTGTGTGTGTGTGTGTGTGTGTGTGTCGCTCCCAACATCGTAATCTCAGCCCCGCCGATATAGAGCAGGCAGTCACATTTCTTGATAATCCGACTCAGTAATCGATGCCGGAGGCTGCACTTGTTCCGGCCCCCGCGCCCGCCCCGCCCCTCCCACAACGTGCACACTTTTCTTTTCCAGGATGCTGACAATACCCACGCCTCTCCCTTTGCCTCCTTTCCTCCCCCCTGCCCACCTCCCTCCACCCCTGCCTCCCTCCCTCCCCCATGCCTCCCTCCCTCCCCCCTGCCTCCCTCCCTCCACCCCTGCCTCCCTCCCCCCCTATTCTTCCACACTGAGGTGCCGCCCCTCCGTTATCACGAAAATCACTTTGCTCATTAGAACAACAACAACAACAACAACAACTATAACTACTACTACTCCTACTACCTTCACATTGGTACGAACAACAAACAAACAAATAGAAAACAAAACACAGGTAGCCTTCCCATCAGCACTACTAAAGCTACATACCAACCATGATTACCACCACCACCCCACCACTACCACCACCTCCATCCCTCCATCACAATAAGTACCTCGTCCACATACCAATAGCACAACTCCACATGCACTGCGACACTCCCCCGTCTATCCGCCAGCGTCATAATCACCATAAAAAGCCATCACCATTTTTTACATCACCATTACACTGCCACCATCACCCACCACGGCGTAATAAAAGACAACAACAACAACAAAAAGATATAAATGATACGTGAGCTACCGTAGATAACACTAAAGTCGTCAGGACAATGTTTCTTTTTTACTTACAGACGTCTGGTGGCGTTAATACTTACATTTCTACATCCATGATTTTAGGAAAGTTAGAAGGGGTTATCTGGAGAGTCTGTGTCATTTTGTGTATATATGATAAAAGATATATCTGATAGTTGAGCTACAGGGGGACTTGCACATCCTCTTCATGAACATACGTGGTGAAACATTCAGCCACAATCGAAACCCACACTTGAAAAATGTAGTAAACGCAGCTTTTAAGTTTGATTTCTCTCGACAGTTTGTGTATTGATCAAATGTTTTCGTTGTTCGTAAGGGATATGGTGAAGTGAGACGGTAATGAAACTCAGTCTACCTCCCATACACAGGTATTTCCCTCGGCACATATCTACTTCTATTTTTTCCGATGCTTTATATGAACGCTTTATCCTATGTACATTAACCTTCACGCCCAGATCTTTCCTTTGCCATATACAATCGTCTGTTGTCGAGCCATAAAATTACGAAAAGTAACTGAACATACCAAAATAGTTAGTGGTAAGGATACTAAAAAGGTCATATCTATAAAATATTGCTTATAGTCACTAAAAATCGTCTAATGGTAGCAAAATTACAATGGAAATTACGCTCTGGGTCTCAAGGGGTTAATGATATCCTGGTGTAACCCATGGTGTAGGAAAACCCCCGGTATAGCGCACGAGGAACAAATACATACACAAGTACTTTCGTAAATGAAACGTTTGGATCAAAATCTACTTGGAAATATATACTGATATTGCTTTGAGTTGTCAAATCTGACATGAAAACGTACTACCTGGTGAACACAGCGATGCATTTTTCCTTCATTGTGAATAATCTTAATACAGGGTGAGCATGAATAAAGAATGACCACATGAAATGCCGCAACGGCTCATGATTATCGTAGATCAAACCTCTTCGTTTTCTGCCTCATCTGTACTCGATGGATGAGATATGGGTGTAAAGCCTTGAATGTAAAAGCTGTTATCTCTCTCTCTCTCTCTCTCTCTCTCTCTCTCTCTCTCTCTCTCTCTCTCTCTCTCTCTCTCTCTCTCTCTCTCTCTCTCTCTCTCTCTCTCTCTCTCTCTCTCTCTCTCTCTCTCTCTCTCTCTCTCTCTCTCCAACACTTAGGTTCGGTAACAGTTTACTGCACCTCGTTCAGAACTATCTATTATTCAAAGTTACAATAACAGTCTATCACCAGTCCCGGGCACACCTAAAGACTGTTACGTAGTCCTTACCACTATTTCTACGTGAAGAGATGAGATTTAACCCCTTCACGCCCAGATCTTTCCTTTGCTAAAAAAAAATGTATCATGTCGAGTTTGCTTCAAGATCAAAAGTGATCAAAGTTGGATTCTTTGAACGGCCCTTAGTGGAATACTGTCGGGTGGTGAGAAAGCAACGTGTGTAAAATTTGAGCGCAATCGAAGTATATTTAAAGGGGCGCAAGTCGATTGATTGTTCCCCCTATAGACTCCGATAGGGACTACAAGGAAGGAAATCGTCTCTGGGGTGTTTGTTGGCAATATTGAAGCCTTATGAGACCTCCCCTTCCTCTAGCTGGGCTGCTGGTCCTCCTCGCTCTTCAAAGCAAGTATTAGCCCCTCTAGGGGCGGTGGGTATCATGGTTGCCCAAGCCACTCATTGTCTTCCGCTTGGCCGGGGAAGGGAAGCCTTCGATGTTCCTGGCTGTTGTCGACGGTGCCTCTCGACGACCTGCAAGAGGAATTGGCGCTGATCCTCGTTCTTCGTCAGGCTGAGGTTGAAGGACTGGAACAGCGCCACCCCTCGTTCCGCCGTGTCGTTGGTGACGTGTAGGCTCGCGACGCGCCGAGACGCCGCGACGAACCCCGTGTCACTCGGCCACTCCTCCGGCTCCTTCGAGAAGAACGCCCTCTCCGCTCCGACGGCGTCGAGGAGGGCGCCGGACGCCTGGCTTCCGAACGACGCTAGCGTGGACGAGGCGAGGCGGGCGTCGGAGACGGTGATGCGCTTCGGCGGTTCCTCGGATCCTTTTTCCCGCTGCATCGCTTCCGCCAGCGCCTTCTTCTCGGCGGTTGGCAAGCGGTGGTCGAAGAGAGCCATGGCGACCAGTGGCTCGCTCAGGTACCAGAAGTGCCGGGAGAAGGTCTTCACGCACGCCTTGCCGATCTCAACGTCGTGGAAGTCGCGGAGGTCGGCGGCCAGTTTCAAGTCATTCGCCGGCGCGAAGGCGGCCACGGGCGCCTCGAACCAGCGGGTCACGTAGACCTCGGCGACGAAAAAGGTGAACTGGCGGAGGCTGGACAGCTCGCGCGGCGAGCAGAGCTCCCCCAGTTGGGCGGCGAACATCGTAATCTTCGCCGCGTAGATGGCACGCGCCATCCAGCGAGCGCGGTGCATGGCGCCCGGTCGCCGGAACTTCACCTTCGGGACGTCGTCCTCGCCACCCAGCAGGACGATGAAGAGCTCCAGCATCTCCTTGTAGTCGTCCCGCGGGTGGCTGGTGTTGAACTCTCCCACTCCTGCAGAAGTGTGTCCCGCTTGTTCAGGAGGGTGGGCGGCAGCTCGTCGGGCGTTGGTGGCTCCGGCTGGCTCTGGTCGATGAAAGCCCTGCACCGTTCCTTGAATCGATTGAAGACGCCGATGTCAGGACCCGACGACGGCCCCATGCAGATAGAGAACGCCTTCTCCAGCACCAGCTCGTGTACATAGTGCCGGCAGGCGAGGCTTAGCAGACGCCGACCAAGCTTCTGCTCCAGCAGGGTGCAGGCACCGGCGAGGGCTCCAGTGTTGGCGGCGGTCGTATCGAACGACATAGCCACCACACGCTCTGCGAGCCCCCAGTCGTCGAGCGCTTCAGACACGGCGCTCGCCATCGCCTCTCCAGTCCCACTTGCCAGCTTGGGAACGCCGATGAGCTTCTGGACGCCGTCGCCGGAGACGAGGATAGCCAGCCGATCCCACCGCGTACCGTCGCAATCCGGCAGGATCTTCCCGTCCCAGTGAACGGTAAGAGGCGTGTCAGGGACGAAGTTTGTCTTGACCTCCGCGGCCAGCTGGGACCGGTAGCCGGCGCGAGCCTGCCGAATGCTCTCGGCATTCAGGATGAGCTCCTGAGGATTGTGGCCGAGGCTACTGGCGGTCGCCGCGACGATGCAGAGCACTTTGCGGTCGCTCACGCCGGTCCGGTCGAGGGCACTCGCTAACTCATGGAAGAGCACGACCTGTGACCCCCGCGCGCGTCGCTTCGGAGGGCTTGCACCGGTCGGCTCAGCGGTAGCAGCCGCCCCGCCGCGTGCCGGACTGGACTCAACTGAGGAGGAGGAGGAGGAGGACGCGAGCACCGCTTTCGTCCAGCTGCGACGTCGAGGCTTCTCGTGATCGCTTCTCTGCCGCCACTGTCATCTCCCGGCGCTGAACTCGGCGCTCCAGCACCCTGTCAGCTCCCTGCATGATCCCTCGGCGACCCTTCTCGCGTTGCGCCACTAGGAACTCGCGATCAGCCGGGATCGTCATCAGGGTTATCGCGTCGGCGTGGGCGACGTCGAAGAGGTCGCAGAGGGCCTCTTGAAACTCTTCCTCCTTCGTCTTGTTCGTCGCTCTTCCCTTGCTCTTCACGAGTGCCTTCCAGTCCTTGAACAAGACCTCCACCTTGCCAACGGCGCTTTTTGCCGTCATCGTTGGGATCCTCGCGGTCTCCCAGAACCTTAGCACCTCTTGGACAGTGGCCGCGGCGCTGGTGGCGACGGTTTTCTTTTCCACGTTGTGGAAGTAGAAAGCCCGCTTGAGCACGTCGCCACGAGAGGGGAGTTTGGCTCCGAGGATGGGGTCGGGGTTTGGCTGTCCCACCAGCCAAACAGTCGGAGCTGCGCGTGAATGAGCCATTCTGAAAAAGAAATGGGTGATTTAGAACCCTAGCCTTTCAGACTTCGGTACAGGTATAATCACATAGTACAGGTTTCAATTCACTTGCGCCACCTCTAAATATAAACCGATTCGCTTCAAATGTTGCATGAGAGGTTTTCTCATTACTGCACAGTATCCCACCAAGGGCCGTAAAAAAATATCAAGTTTTAAATTTACCCATATGCGCTATTGGCACCCTAATGTCGAGCCATAAAACTACGAAAAGTAACCTAATTTACCAAATTAGCTAGTCGACAAGGATACTAAACAGGTCATATCTATAAAACATTGCTTTTATTTACTAAAAATCGTCTAATGGTACCCAAATCAAAATGGAAATTACGTTCAGGGCCTCAAGGGGTTTAAAGCCTTGCATGACCTCGCCACACCATATGACACGTTATACATATTCTAATCCACTTGACCTCACACCTTCAAAACACGGCGTTTTACGAAAGCGCGGATTGGCATATCAAAAGCGCGGCGGGTCATCATTGAAAGCGCGGATATATTTCTATCAAAAGCGCGGCTGAATCTGGTTTCAATTGCGCGTTTTTTTACTCACTTGAAATTCCGATTGTGAAGCAGTTCTTTAATGATCGTTCACCTCTTCCGTTAGCCAGACGTTATCATCTGTTGCCCCCTGCTTACCACGGGGAGGTGGAAGCAGGATTTTGAAGCAGGATATGGTTTTCCGTTCTTTATTCATCGCGTTTTTCACTCCTCTCTTCCATAAATATAGTTTAAATATTCCTTTTAATTATCGCGTTAAAAAACTCAAATTTACATGTTTTTTCTTGCTGTGCATCAGTTACTTAAACACTTCATATAATTGTGTCTGTTTATTTCCCCAGAAATAAATTTGTTGGATTGTGCCATGGCATACTCTGTCCTGTCTCGTTCAACTTTCCGCGTAGTTGCTGTTGCTGGTTTACCGATACTCCTGATCTTAATATAAGTAGCAGTCTGGAGCTTTCCTAGTACATCCATGAACAGTTTGAACACAAATATAGATGGATGGGATGCATAAAATTGCTCATTGAAATGAGCATGAAAAGATTCGGCAGAATTGTTGGTACGCTTTGTATATGAGGGGACTTCAGCCCAAAGCACTGGAGGATATCTTGATTCTGCTGTTACATAATTATCAACCAGATAGTCCGCAAAGCGAGTACATCTCTCATCCTGAGGTGCGTCTGTCATTAATTCCTCGACGAAGCAATCTTCTACATCTGTTGGGTCAATGAAATGTAGACCAAATGATAATTTCAGCCACTGGCCTATGCCACTGTTGGTGTCCTTGTAATCCCTACTTAGGCCCAGGTTTTGAATTTTTCGCCACCATGCCTGCCCTAAATGAATTCTGCAACATTTGATGACTGCGGTTGGAAATATATCTCTCAGAACAGTGAGCATGGCAAATTCAAAATCTGCATGTATCACTGAGGTCCCAGTTGCATATTCCTTGCGAAACAAATGTCAATTAAAACACTTCCACAGATTTCTATAAATCTCCTCAGATTGACCTGGCAAGAGGGCATACACTAATGGAATATAATGCCCATTACATAATCCATGTATGGTGTATAGTTGATAGAAGAACTTTGGACAACTCTTGAAAGTCCCATCAACGAAGATCTCCTCAGCAGTGTTCGCCAGAAATGCAAGATTAGTTGTACATGAAATGATAACCATACCAGATTCTGGATTATTTTCAGGGATAAAATCTTCACCTTTGGTCGTAGTAGTAGTCATAGAATTTAGAGCATGATGTACTTCCTCACGAGTTTTAGGCAATACAGGATACACTTTCCGTCTTTCTCGGTATAATGATTGTGCTATAGATCTTAGATCACCAGATTCTAGCACATTATCAGAAATGTATGCAGTTCCGTTCTAATGAGTTTAGAAGGTCTTGCCGTCATGTCATCAGTCGCCTTCCGTTTCACTTGTGCACGTAGTTGCTGTCTTTCAAGTTTTCTTTCATCCTTGCCATGGTTATGTTCCAATTGTACCGGAACAATGGCAGTCATTGTGCTGTCTGTTTTAAGTCTACCTTTACATTTCTTGTTGGTACATCTCCAAGAAAGATATCCATCCATCAATGTACCTGTCCACTATATATCCATCGAGCATCAAACACTTCTTGCCTTTGTTGGTCCGGGAAATCGTAAACTCCATAGCGGAAAATTATGACAACACAGGATGGAAGCACCGGACTGACTGGGCTCCGTGGGCTCCAACAACTGTGAACACACTGTGAACAACTGTGAACTCCAACAACCAACGAGACCACCGAGACAGACACTCGCGGTGGTCTCGGTAAACACCGTGTGAAGCATTATGACACACCGAATGATACTTAATGACATAGCGAGTGAACGGGATTAACCTTGCTGCGCATTTGATAGTGGTTTATAGGTGAGGTTCGAACGCGGTCACTTTTTCGAATCCGCGCTTCTGATATACGCCCTCAAAACACCCCGCCAAGTACTGAGAGGTGGATCAAAACACCCCGCCGAGTACTGAGAGGTGGATCAAAACAACCCGCCAAGTACTGAGAGGTGGATCAAAACACCTCGCCAAGTACTGAGAGGTGGATCAAAACAACCCGCCAAGTACTGAGAGGTGGATCAAAACACCCCGCCAAGTACTGAGATGTGGATCAAAACACCCCGCCGAGTACTGAGAGGTGGATCAAAACACCCCGCCAAGTACTGTGAGGTGGATCAAAACACCCCGCCGAGTACTGAGAGGTGGATCAAAACACCCCGCCAAGTACTGAGAGGTGGACCAAAACACCCCGCCAAGTACTGAGAGGTGGATCAAAACACCCCGCCAAGTACTGAGAGGTGGATCAAATTAAACTCTTGCTCTCATCATCACCAAGAGCTCAGCAAAAAAACCAGCTGCTTCTGTACCTTCTACATTCTTATCCGTCCACATGAATGGTTATAAGGCGTCATGAGTGTGCCAATATATAATGACAGGTGGATTTCATGACAATTTAACCCCTTGAGACCAAGAACGTAATTTCCAGTGTAATTTGGGTACCAGTAGACAATTTTTAGTGCATGAATATAAACAATATTTTATAGATATGACCAGTTTAGTATCCTTTTTCACTAATTAATTTGGTATATTCAGTTACTTTTCGTAATTTTATGGTTAACAACAGACTATTTTCTCTAGCAAAGGAAAGATCTGGGCGTGACGGGGTTAATATACATCATCTTAGAGTAAATCATTTCACTTATACAAGTACTGAACTTTTCCTTCACTCCTTGCTTTCATTCTCTTTCAAAACAAATAGGCAAATTGAGACTTGACAGTGTGCCACGTAGAAATAGTGGTAAGGACTGCATAATACTTTTTAGGTGTTTGGAGAGAGAGAGAGAGAGAGAGAGAGAGAGAGAGAGAGAGAGAGAGAGAGAGAGAGAGAGAGAGAGAGAGAGAGAGAGAGAGAGAGAGAGTGTGAGTGAGTGAGTGAAGGCGCCGCAACTGCGGGGTTATTGACGCCTGCTTACAAAAGATACATGTAAAGTAAAGCTAAAAAACAAAATTTAAGATAGAATAAAAATATTGAAAATTACGAAATACATAAAAGAACAAGAGTACATTAAAAACAATCATAAGTTAATATTAAAAACATCATAACTTGTTGAGAAGGCCAGCCCTCTCAATAAATGTATGGACTTCATGCCCCGGAGAGAAACACCTCTCACCCAATGCCAGGGAGAGACGGTAAGCACCGTCCGCCCCGCGACACCGGACAAAAATTGCACACGTAGGTCCCCAAGACTGGGACACTCGACCAGCAAGTGCCGCCACAGTTAAGGGGACCAAACAATCATCACAGTAAGGAGGGTGCCCCCCTCCATGAGCGACCGCAA
>JACEEZ010006992.1:107500-115086 GCA_016584305.1 Chionoecetes opilio | reverse complement strand
CCTTTAGAGAGGGGTGGATAAAAAAATAAAAAAACCCCCGCCAAAGTGACTAATTGAAAGAAGGGGGTGCGATCCAAAACCCAAAAAACCCCGAAAACCCAGAATACTGAGAGGTGGATCAAAAACACCCCCCCCGCAAGAACTGAGAGGTGGATCAAAAACACCCCGCAAGTACTGAGAGGTGGTCAAAACACCCCCAAGATGAGAGGTGGATCAAAACACCCCGCCAAGTACTGAGAGGTGGATCAAAACACCCCGCCAAGGACTGAGAGGTGGATCAAAACACCCCGTCAAGTACTGAGAGGTGGATCAAAACACCCCGCCAAGGACTGAGAGGTGGATCAAAACACCCCGCCAAGTACTGAGAGGTGGATCAAAACACCCCGCCAAGGACTGAGAGGAGGATCAAAACACCCCGCCAAGTACTGAGAGGTGGATCAAATCAAGCACTTGTACTCGTCACCAGGAGCTCAGCCAGAAACCAGCTGCTTCTGTGCCTTCTACATTCTTATCCGTCCACATGAATGGTTATAAGGCCTCATGAGTGTGCTAATAAATAATGACAGGTGGATTTCATGACAATTTAACCCCTTGAGACCCAGAACGTAATTTTCATTGTAATTTGGATACCATTAGACAATTTTTAGTGAATATAAGCAACATTTTATAGATATGACCTGTTTATATCCTTTTCCAGTAACTAATTTGATATATTCAGTTACTTCTCGTAATTTTATGGCTAACAGACTATTTTTTATAGCAAAGGAAAGATCTGGGCGTGAAGGGGTTAGCATACATCATCTTAGGGTAAATAATTTCACTTTCACTCACAAGTAATGAACTTTTCCCGAACTCCTTGCTTAAATTATCTTTCAAAACAAATAGGCAAATTGAGACTTGACAGTGTGCCACGTAGAAATAGTGGTGAGGACTGCGTAAAGCCCCGTCCACACTGTGCCTCGTGACGCGCGCGCTGTTAGTGGCGCTGTTGAAAACCGAGGGTTTCAACACTGCCATGCGTTGTGCTGAGCTAATCCAACCCGGCCCGATTGCATGGACATGCCCAGCTCCTCACTGCTGCACTTGACTCCGTTCAGAGAGGACGTCGCTCGCCGCGCTCCAAGATGTATATACTCTATACTCTAATACATGGTATTATCAAACTACCAGATGAATAAGATGATATTTAGGGAAGACTGAACATACCATCATCTTCACGAGACATTACTGAGTGTCATGAATATAAATGAATTGCAGTAAACTATTCCTAGAATAAGATAATAAAACCAAAGCGAAATAGAGCATAAACATTTTTCCTCTCTCACCTTTTTTTATTCAACTCCTTGTTATTCATGTAATTTTGCTTGCATTGAATTTTTATTTACTGTCTCGGAATCAGCACACTTTTCCGATGTTGATGGTACGTGATACGTCTCAATGCGAAAATATATAGCTGGTCAAAAATTGCAATGAACATCAATCAAACTTGTGACGGGAGGGTCGCCTCACGGCCATGGCGGTGAGGCACAGTCTGGACGCTCGGGTGGGCATTCAACACATCCACCTGCCTCGTGTATCTCTGCATGAGGCACAGTGTGGACGGGACTTTATACTCTTTAGGCGTGCACGAGAGAGAGAGAGAGAGAGAGAGAGAGAGAGAGAGAGAGAGAGAGAGAGAGAGAAAGAAAGAGAGAGAGAGAGAGAGAGAGAGAGAGAGAGAGCGCGAGAGCGCGAGAGCGAGAGCGAGAGAGCGAGAGCGCGCGAGGGCGAAGGCGAGAGCGAGAGAGCGAGAGCGCGCGAGGGCGAAGGCGAGGGCGAGGACGAGAGCGTGAGCGAGAGCGAGAGCGAGAGCGTGAGCGAGAGCGAGAGCGAGAGCGAGAGCGAGAGCGAGAGCGAGAGAACTATCGATCATCATGAGACACAAGCCCTCATCACTAGGCCATTCAGAGTCGCACATCTCCTCGCTCCACACTACCCAGAAAGCCTGCATGGACCACTCATCTCTCCCCGCCCCGCCCCATGCCTGCCCTACGCCCATCCCATGCCTGCCCTACGCCCATCCCATGCCTGCCCTACGCCCATCCCATGCCTGCCCTACGCCCATCCCATGCCTGCCCTACGCCCATCCCATGCCTGCCCTACGCCCATCCCATGCCTGCCCTACGCCCCATCCCATGCCCTGCCCTACGACCCATCCCATGCCTGCCTACGCCCATCCCATGCCTGCCCTACGCCCATCCCATGTCTGCCCTACGCCCATCCCATTGCCTGCCCTAACGCCATCCCATGCCTGCCCTACGCCCATCCCATCCTGCCCTACGCCATCCCATCCTTGCCCTACGCCCATCCCATGCCTGCCCTACGCCCATCCCATGCCTGCCCTACGCCCATCCCATGCCTGCCCTACACGCACGCCCCATCCCATGCCTGCCCTACATCCACGCCCCATCCCATGCCTGCTCCTAAGCCACGACCCCATCCCATGCATGCACCCCATAACGCCCCACGCCCCCATCCCATGCCTGCCCCATACACCCCCCGCCTCATACCCATGCTCTGTTGCCCCATACACCCACGCCCATCCCATGCCTGCCCTACACACATACCCATGAGCTGCCCTACGCCTCCATCCTTATGCCCCTGCCTGCCCTACTGCCCACGCCCCATCCCAGTGCGACTGCCCTACACCCACGCCCCATCCCATATGCCATGCCCTACACCCCACTGACCCCTCATCCAATGCCTGCCCCTACACCACGACCCCATCACCATGCCTAGCCTACGCCCCATACTATAATGCCTGCCCTACGCCCACGCCCCATCCCATGCCTAGCCCTAACACCCACGCCCCTCTCATCCCATGCCACCTGCCCTACACCCACGCCCCATCCCTATGCCTTGCCCCTACACCCATACCCATGACCTGCCCATCACCGCCCATCTTATGCCAACTGCCCTACGCCCCACGCCCATCACATGCCGACGCCCATACCACCCACGCCCCATCCCATAGCTGCCCCTACACCCATCCCATAGCTCTAGCAATAACGCCATCTTATGCCCTGCCCTCACGCACTCCTACTTTACCCCACGACACCATCCCATGCCTAGCCCTACACCCACGCCTCATCCCATGCCTGCCCCTACTACCCACGCCCCCTACCAATGCCTACCCTACACCCATCCCTATGCCTTGCCCCTACGCCCATCCCAGTCTTGCCCCACACCCACGCCCCATCCATGCTGCCCTACACCATTCCATGCCTGCCCTACGCCCCCCCATCCCATGCCTAGTAGCCCTCACGCACCCACGCCCCATCAGAGGACTGCCCTAGCGCCACAAACGACCCCATCCCATAGCCGGCACTTACACCCACGAACCCATCCCATGCCTGCCCTACACACCCACGCACCCATCCCATCGCCTGCCCTACACCCACGCCCACCCCCCATCCCCATGTCTAGCCCCCTAACACCCACGCCCCATACCCATGCCTGCCCGACACCACGCCCCATCAAACCTCATCGCACCTGCCCCCTATCGCCCCACGCCCCATAACCCATGCCTAGCCCTCACACCCACGCCCCATCATGCCTGCCCTTACGACCCCCACGCACCCATCCCATAAGCCTGCCTTACACCCACCGCCCATCCCTATGCCTCGCCCTACTACCCACGACCCCATCCCCATGTAGCTGCCCACACCCACGCCCCATCCCATGACCTGCACCCCTACACCCACACCCCATCCTATGCCTGCCCTACGCACACGCCCCTATCCATAAGCCCTGCCCCATAACACCCCCGCTCCCATAACTACCATAGCCTTGCCTATTTTTCACTCAACGCCTCAGACTCCATGCAAGCCCCATACACACGCCACACTCAATGCCTTCCCTACACCCATCCAAATGCCCTAAGCCCTACGCCCTATCCCAATAGCCTGCCCTACACCCACGCCCCATCCCATGCCATGCCCCCTAGCCCCACGCCCCATCCATGCTGCCCCTACACCCCCCGCCCACATCCCCATGCCTGCCACCCTACACCCACGCCCATCCCGATGCCTGCCCTACACTCATCCACATCGGCCCTGCCCTACGCCCATCCCGATGCGCATGCCCTACACCCATCCCATGCCTGCCCTCACAGAGCCCCCACGCCCCCCCTCCCATGCCCGCCCTACGCCCAACGCCCAATACCCATGCCCTGCCCTACGCCTCGACCCCATCCCATAGCATGCCCCTACACCATCCCCCATGCCTGCCCTACGCTCATCCCTGCCCTAACCTAGCACCCATCCCTATGACCTGCCCTACGCCCTCGCCCCCCCATCCCATGCCTACATGCCCTTACACCCACGCCCCATAACCATGCTTGCCCTACACCCATCCCATGCCTGCCCTTTACGCCCATTCCATGCCTGCCCTACACCCCATCCCATGCCCTGCCTACACCCATCCCATGCCTACCTTACAGACCCCCAGCCTCAATGCGTATGTCATACTCTAACTCAATCACACTTAATCCTTTTATGTTTTATCTGGTCCTATAAGATTTATGCACCCTACAGGAAGCCGGAAGCATTTATCTTACTATAATAATGAACATAAGAACATAAGAAAATAAGGAAGCCTACAAGCAGCCGCATGAGCCCTCTACAGGGGTAGTCCTGTCATAACCTACCTCCCATCCACCTTCCGAGTCCCCATCCATGCAACCTGAGCTCCAGGTCCTCCTCTTTTAAAGCTCCCCATGACTCGCACTAACTACCTAGTCTACGCCACGCTCCATATCCAATATTCACACCCTATTTTGTGAACCAGTTTTCCATATTTCCTTTCTAAACTGACGCCCTTCAGCTTGAATCCGTTAACTTCTTGTTCTACATGGTTAATAGCCGTATAGCTAAAAACTTTTCCCTAGCCTCTACTTTATTAAACCCTGTATCCACTTAAAAAATTCTATCAGATCGTCCCGTTTACTACATGCGCTACTCATTGCAGCGAGTGTAACTTTTAATAGCCCTTCATATCCTCTTTTCACATAACATAAGATACGCATTCCTTGTAATCATTATTAGCTCAGCCTTCTACTGCCCACTGATTCTTGAAATAATAGAAAATTAGTTTTTGTATACTACATAGGATTGTTCCGTATCCCAAGCCCGTTCAATCTATTTATGTTAGACCTTAGTAATTAATTAACCTTTATGTTACGGGGTAACGGCATAGTCACAGCTATTAAGAAGCCCCACCTCTGCCACCAATGTATCGTTACCCTTCTTAGTTGGTTATTTTAAACGGATAATGGGTCTCCATCTCCATGTGAATACTGGCCTTGACTAACCTGTAAGGGTGATTGCCGAGAATGATGCGCCCTCTGACGGGTCTGGTAACTTCGCATCTGTTAGCCCCAGACGGTACACATCAAATAAAGTGCGTATGTCATGGCCGCTAACGTGGCCTCGGAGACGCGTTCATACGTAAGTTTATAAGTATTCTTTTAGCTGCGAAAAGATTCGAGTAAAAGACAATATTACTACAAAAGATATGTATTGCTCATATATAGTGTAACACATCGTCGAAGTTTTATACTAGTAATAATGGCACGCTAGTTCGTTCAAGTAACGACCCAGATGAAACTAATGCTACTAGGGCAGACAGAGCCGCGGAGAACAGCTTAATAGACGTGCGAACAAGGATCACTCTACACCCCCAGACGTGTCTGCGCCGGTACACACAGTAGCACCAAGCGAGGTGTGTCGTGAGTAGCGACAGCGATAAGGGCTTAACGAGTCTCCTGCTAAATTCCGGATATTATGCCTTCTCCCAATCCGCGCCAGTTGCAGCACTATAACAAGGCCGAAAGGCACTGGCCCGGAACTGACAGGTTCCGCAGATTGGGCATGTCTGTCAGGCCTGGTTGCCCACTCTCGTCAGCGTCATCATCCTTGACGGCCCAGAGCGCCTGAGATGATCACACACACACACCTACTTGTGCTCGTGTATTCTGGAGCCAGGGGCGAAGGTTTGTGCTCTAAGTGTTAAGCATCAAGACACCGGCGCTTGCCACTGCTCCACGTCATTCTTATTGCGGCCGATAGCGCTGCATCACTTCGTCAACATAGCCATTATCGAAAGGTGTCAGACACTCAGCATCCGCTAGGCCGCCAGCTACCAAGACACACAGACACCGAGACCATCCTGTCTTAGTATAGATTTAAACAAATACAATATTAATATATAAACCAGTACGCTAATATCGCTCCCCCTTTTAACAATGCGTCCTCGCATTGTATAAAGCATGTATACCTAACTGTGGTACACTCGTTGTGTATCTATACGTTTCTCAGTGTTGCCAATCCTTACATATACCTATACAAGGTGGGGTTGACATGACAACATAGCCAGAGGAATGTTTGGTATAAAAAAAAAAAAACAGGAGTAATATTATAAGGGGACAGGCACACTTAAGGTCTCAATAAAACTGGTAAAAATACTTTACAATCATAATCTAAACATGGAGTATTAGATTAAAAATGAATCTCAAAGTCTGTTAGTAAATGTGTTAATATCCCTGCAAATATTAAGAAGTGCGTTTGCCAAAACTCAAACCGCGTAGTCACTTAATAACACGAAGGTGGAGTGAAGATAAAACACAGCAGGCGCCTTGAGAACGTGAATAATAGCACGGCAGTAGTTATTTATTATTTATATTTCTAAGACATGCTTCTTTACAAATTAAGAGTAGATACGGCTCGTAATGCTAATAAAATCTGACTCCGGGTTGCGGTTCTAAAAAATTATCACAACATTAATATTGCCTATGTATTATTTGCCATACCACCTCAAAGTCGATAGGAACTGTGATTCAGCTTAAATAGTATTATAATTCAATCAAAATGTGTGTGGGAGTGCCACATGGCAGTAACTTCCATTGAACCATTGCATTTGCGCTTTAAGAGTTTATTAATTTTATTTATTTATTTTATTTCGGTATTTATGACCTTTATCATTTACGGAGTACGCATTCAGCTAATAAAAATGAGAGGACTCCGGGTCTGTAATAAAATTTTCAACGTAAGATATGATGTATATTATTCCATGGATATCAGAGGGTTAATAATTTATTCATCATTATCTAAGAAAGTGATATGAGCGCCTTCAAGCTAGAATAGTATTCTAACAATAAAATGTGCATAAAAGAGTGCCAATGGCAGTAAGGATCTCTTTTGACACGAGTGCCTGTAGCACTCGGCTGCAAATTAATAAGTTTTGTGTTATAATCATCCTTACATAGACAAAACAATTTCCTGGCAGATAAACTTGGCGAAAATAGCACTAGTGGGCCCTGAGGGGAAGAGCCTTCGGCAGGGGCCACAAAAGAAAAACTACCTGCAACGGATGTGTTGAAAGACTTCGAGTTAGTAGAGGAGATTATCTGAGGTGCAGTAAGTTTTTTTATGTTACTACAAACGGAGGTACTCGGAGGTGATTCATTCATCCCCTCCAATCAAGAGTTAATTCCTCAAACAAAGGTTAACTTCCATTTACTCGTTCATTTCCTGCTTGCTCAGAGACTT
>JACEEZ010006992.1:80000-102500 GCA_016584305.1 Chionoecetes opilio | reverse complement strand
CCTCACCCTCAGAACAAACTCATCACCGAGAGCAGGGGATTGGTTATATGGCCTACTTTTCATTGATTTACTTGCCCTGTTCAGTTCTGAGTCAGAAAAACATCATATATACTCAATTATGAGTATTGGTATATAGGTTACCATCATCTCACCACCCTTAGGCAGTCTTTAAGTTTTTTACAAGCTTCTAACGTCTTTAAGTACGTCCCACAATCTACCCGCCTGAATGCCCAAAACAAGCTGATGGATGTCGCTAGGTCGTTAAAGAATGGACGTTAGCCCTCTCTGCATGTGCCCCAGGGCTATACCTCGTATGTATGGTCGTTCTCCGTATCTTACATTATCGTTCTTTCTTTCAATTGGTGCACCTATGTGCCCGATATCACCTCTCCATTTAGCCTTCCAAACTTCTACATATCGATGAGAGAGCTGTACTTTTTTATGTTGTTCAGGCATTCTCCCTTTTCCTATGTAACTGTTGTGTTGTATGTCATCTTGTGTACGACCTTTCTCTTTGTTTCGAAGTCAGTAGTCTTCATTGTCTGGTGCTTCCATCGTTAGTAATCAGTTAAAAATGTTATTTAGTCTCCCCTTTCTCTTCTTGCTCAAGTGTTGGTAACTTTATTCCATAAACCTTTCCTCTAAGGGAGTTTTTCTAGCTCTTGGTACCATCTTTGTTGCATCCTATCTGTATCCACTCCAACTTTTTCACATGCTTCTTTTTATCATGGGACCATACAATGCAACCATATTCCATTTTTGTCGGATCATTGTATTTAATTATCTTTACTCATCATATTTTTGCCGTGTAATGAAATGCTAGTGAAATTCTTTAAGATCCACATGTGGTGACGCTGTGTGTGTGTGTGCGTTATGTGTGTGTGTGTGTGGGTGTGTGTGTGTGTGTCTGTGTACGTGTGGGTGGGTGTGTGTGTGTAAGCTGTGGTCTGTGTGTGTGTGTTGTGGTAGTACGTGTGTGTGTGGTGTGTGGTGTGTGTGTGTGTGTCGTAGTGTGTGTATTCACCCACGGTTTTGTCCACGTGACCGTGGATGAATACACATACACTTGTCCACGCGAGCTAGGACTCGGATCGCCCAGTTTTTACTCTCCCGAAAGAGATTGCAGATGGAGTGACCGATCTTTGGTTAATGCAGGGACTCAACACAACACATACACACCAACCCTTGCTCAAGGGGGACAGTAACCGCCCACATAATCAGGGAAATATCCCCGGGAGAGCGGTGATTGAACACTGCGACTACAGAATAGCCAGACACTCTTAAACGATTAAAACCCCACGCAGGTGGTGTGTGTGGGACTGTTGGTGTGTGCCTCTGTGTGGACTGTGTGTGTTGTTGTGTGTGTGTGTCTGGTGTTGTGTGTAGTCGTGTGTGTGTGTGTTGTGTGTGTGTGTGTGTGTGTGGTGTGTGGTGCGCGAGCGTTTGTGGTTTACGAATGCATAATATTATTAATATGACATGTGTGTCATGACAAATTGAATATGTGTGTAATTAATGTGTGTCATTGAGGAATTTTGTGTTGTCATTATCGCCGTGTGTCCTGTGTGTGTGTGTGTGGTGTGTGGTGTGTGTGTGTGTGTATGTGTGGGTGTGGTGGTGTGTTGTGGGCTGTGTGTACATTAGCGTATAATTTATAAGTTTACTACATGGCTCATGACTACGTTCGTGCAAGCTGAAATGCCTTTAAATAGCAACATATTGCTTGCATCATCAGTATCGGCTAAATAGCAGCAAGGGAAAAAAAGGAAAACACGTTGGTGACTCCTCCTGTACACACCCTGAGATTCCCCGCCCGTGTTTTGCTCCGGCGGCAAGTGCACGGAAACATCCATTACGAAATAATTCATAATAAAAGTTATTAAATAGAAAAATATAGCAAGGAAAGCCATAAAATAAAGCCTTTCTTTTTTGTTTTCCGACCTTTTAGGTCGCAGGATATTTACCACCAACAAAAGATATAGGATTCGTGTGTAAAATCGATCTCATTTCCGTAATATCAAAGGTTACTTACGCACATTTACTATATGGGAGGGGAGAACAAGTTCTAGTGGAGGCCTACTCCTAAATCCTAACAAAAATGTGATTCACTGTACACCAAGATCTTTATAAGACTACGGTAGCCTAAAAAAACATTTGTACAATCTCTATTCCTATAACAGCAGTTTCTCCTATGAACAAAGTTACGTTACCTGATATATAGCAAACCCCTCGGTACGCTCAGGCAGTAGTTATTATTTATTTATGATTATTATTATTATTATTATTATTTACGTATGTTGCTCCTTTAGCTTTAGTTTGAATTATCTCAAATATATATTCGCGTTTATATGTTTCCTTTTGCTTCGGTACGAGAAAAACTACACTTTGGGTTTTTTGTTTCAATAAGACCTGCGGGCGTTTTCCCTTGTTGCAATTGTACACAAATCCCCGTGATGAAACCGTTTAATTTGTCTCGCTAACAGTGTGGTACCGAAATTTTCCCTCGTTGTGCCGACTCTCCTCTTGCAAACAAAGCCTACGCGGGTGTGTCCATCAAGTCGTCTTCCTGAGGCAGCACTCTACAACTGTCTTTCAATGAAGTGCAGCACTACTCCGGTGTCTTCTGAGGCAAGCACTCTACAACTGTCTTCTTGCAATGAGAGTGCACCTTACCTCCCCATGTGGCATATTCCAGTTATCTATGCGAGTTAGTGGTATCCGAGTGAAGACGCTTGGCTGGTATAGCTCCAAAACAACCATAGGATTTTCTTCGAAAAATACCCTCATTGGGACTCCACACAAAGTTACCGTAATCGTACTGGGGGAGTGTTGTAACCTCCCTGACACGTAACCTAACGTAACATAACCTGGACGCCCGTGTTCAAGAGTGTGGTAGTAAACGCCACCATACTCTTCCAGAAAGAAAACGGAAATGAAATATGCCCCCCGGTGTGGAATTTTTTGGGAACATTTTTATTTTACCATTCGAATTCAATCTAGGTCATTTTAGCGGTGGTTTCAAAAACGATGAAAGTTTAGCTGTCTGGTATTCCTTCTTTCGGCCAAGGCGGTCAGCCGCTCCAAAATTTCAATTCTCTTTGCAGCCTGAAACTACAGGCAATATTTCACATGCTCTTACGGACTATTATTTACCCTCCCGCAGTCATCTTTACAATCTTTTGCTGAGACCACGGTGGTGTCTTCAGGCTCTGGGTCACTCATGACTTTTTACCGATATGATGCTTTCATTCTTCTTCCTAAGATCTTGAGGAATACTGAAAAAAGCCGACGCGCGCGAAAACTACGAAACATAGGTAACATATGGACATTTACACACATGCATAAATAAAAAAAAAACATAAAAAAAAAAAAGATTCACGCAAAAAATTTTTTGGGGTATTGGGTTTAGAATACTAAGACAAATACCTCGAATCTGCTTCGTTAGCGGTATTTCACCTCATTACAGCACAACAGTGTCCTTGCCGCTTGCAGGTGGGTGGTGAGGTGAGGTGGCCTTGGTGGGGAGGGGCCATGGTGTGGTGGGTGGCCCGTGGTGGGTGGTGAGGTGGCCTTGGTGTTGAGGTTAGTCCATGTGGGAGGTGGAAATTGGTGGTGAGGTTGCATGGTTGTTGAGGTTGGCCGTGGTGGTCCGAGGTGGGAATTGGTGGTGAGCGTAACGGCCATTGGTGGTGAGGTGGGCCTTGGTGGTGAGGGTGGCAATGGTGGTGAGGTAGCCTTGGTGGTGAGGTTGGTGGCCGATCGCGGTGGTGAGGTGGGCATTGGTGGTGAGGTGGGCCTTGGGAGTGGAGGGGGCCTTGGTTGGTGAGGTGGACTGGTGGTTGAGGTGGCCGTCTGGTGGTGTGAGTGGCAGTGGTGGTGAGGTGGTGAGGTGGCCGTGGTGGGGTTGATGAGGTGGTCCCACCGTCCGGTGGTGAGGTAGGCCTGAGTGGTGAGGTGGCACTTGGTGGTGAGGGTGGCGTGGGTGGGTGACGGTGGAAGTGGTGGGTGAGGTGCCTTGTTGGTGAGGTGGCCTTGGTGGTGAGGTGGCCATCGTTCGGTGGTGTGGACGTGTTGGCCGTCGTGTGTGGTGGTGATGAGGTGGCCTTGGTGTGGGTAGGTGCAGGACCTCGTGGTGGGTGGTGAGGTGGCAGTGGTGGTCGAGGTGGGCAGTCCAGGGTGGTGAGGTGGTCCGTGTGGTGGTGAGGTGGGCCTTGGTGGGGAGGTCAAGGCCCGGGGTGGTGAGGTGTTGTTTGGCCTTGGTGGTGAAAGTTAGGCATGGGGGTGTGTGAGGTGGCCGCCGTGGTGGTGAGGTGTGGCACGTAAAGGGCTGGGGGTGAGGTATTAGCCATGGTGTGAGGTAGCCATGGTGGTAGGTGGCACATCGGGTCGGTGAAGGGTTGGACTCTGGTGGGTGAGGTGGGGACATTGGGTTATGTTAATGTGAGGGGGCATTGCTTGGTGAGGTAGGACCGTGGTGGGTGAGGTGGGACGTGGTGCGGGTTGGTGAGGTGGCCCGTCGGTGGTGAGTGTTGGAAGCATTGGTGTTTTAGGTGGACTTGGTGGTGAGGTGGAAGTGGTGGTTGAGCGGTGGCAATCTCTTCGGTGGTGAGGTGGATTGATTGGGTGGCTGAGGGTGGAATTGGTGTTCGAAGGTGGCACGTAGGTGGTGAGTGGCCTTCGGTGGTGAAAGGCTGGCTGTGGTGCGGGGTGACGGTGGACTTGGTTGGTGCGGGTCGCAATTGCGTTGGTTAGGGTGTAGGGGGGCCTTGGCATTGGTTTGTCTGAGGTGGCAGCCCCGTGGTGGTGAGGTTGGTGGCATTGGTGGTGAGGTGGCTAGTGGGTGGTGAGGTGGCCTTGGTGGTTGAGGTGGCCTTGGTGGTCTGGTGAGGTTTGGCCTTGGTCGGTGAAAGGTGGCCATTCTGGTGGGGAGGTGGCCGTTCGTGTGCCGTGGTGGTGAGGTGGGCCGTGGTGGTGAGGTGGCCCCCGTGGGTGGTGAGGGGACTTGGTGTTGAGGTGGCCGTGGTGGGTGAGGTGGACGTGGTGCGTTGGTAGGTGAGGTAGGCATTGGTTGGTTGAGGTGGCCATGGTGGTGAGGTGGCCGCCGTGGTGGCGGTGAGGTTGCTTGGACATGGTGGTGAGGTGGCCTTGGTGGTGAGGTGGCCGTTGGTGGTGAGGTGGTGGCCGTGGTGGTGAGGTGCTCGGTGGCCACATGGTGGTGAGGGTGTGGCTTGGTGGTGAGGTGGCCGTGTGTAGTGACGGTGGCCGTGTGGTGGTGAGGTGGCCGTGGGTGGTGAGTGAGGTGGCCTTGGTGGTTTTTTTGGGGGGAGGTGGCCGTGTTGGTTGGTGAGTGGCCCCGTGAGTGGTGGGTGAGGTGGCCTTGGTGCTGGTTGAGGGTGGCCTGTGGTGTGAAGTGGCCGTGGTGGTGAGGTGGCCTTGGTGACGAGGTGGTCGTGGTTTGGTGAGGTGTGGGCCCTGGTTAGGTCGAGGTGGCCTTGGTGGTGAGGAGTGGCCGTCGGCGGGTTGGTGAGGTGGCCTATGGTCGGGAGGTGGCCTGGTGGTGAGGTCGTCCGTGTGGTGGTTGAATCGGTGGCCGTGGTGGCGAGGTGGCCTCGTGGGAGGGAGGTGGCCTTGGGTGGTGAGTGAGGGGGCGTGGGACGTGAGTGGGAGGTGGCCCGCGGTTGTCGGTAGGTGGTATGTATGGTATTAGGTCAGGGGCTCAGAGGGGCAGAGACGTGCCCTTTTGACTGAATGCTTGAGGCGGGGCGGGGCTTGCTACACCCTGATTCCCTGCACGCCTCGATTACATAGGTCATAGTACATCCCTCAGCCACACTTTACAGGCTTTAATTAATTAACCCCCCGTTTGAGGCCAGAGCGTAAAAATTTCCATTGTAGTTGGGGGGGAACTACCATTAGACGATTTGTAGTGAACATAAGCAATATGTAAAGATATGACCTGTTTAAAATCCTTGTAGACTCAACTAATTTATTATATTAAGTTACTTTTCGTTATAATTTTAGGGCTATTATCATATACTCTAAAAAACATTGATTGACTGCCCCTATAGCAAAGGAAAAGATCTGGGCGAGAGGAGAAGGGGATAAATAACCGACGTTGGATAGCCAAAGCTTCCATTGGTTCTGGATCGTGCTAAACTAATAACCGGTCAACACTTAATAATGCATCAAAGCCATTACAACATACAACCGGTTTTAGCGTTTTGTACAATTATAATGAACAATGTCAATACGACCGTTACAACTACCAACTTTTCCGTATAATCTATGATCCGTTGGTGCCATCGTTACAACCTAATAACTATTAGTCCACCGTTCCACCCCCATCCAGTTAACACGAGCGTTACAAACCCTAAAGGACCTTAGGTGCGAGAAGTTAAAACATTACCAACCGTTTAGATTCTTCTCTTATAAACAAACACTTCAATTAAGTGTTCTTTCAAGGTCTTTTCACTAATTAAAGTGTTGGCAAGTAGATACATTTTCGTTTTCAGCTTTATTTAATTCCTAAACTACTATTATGCGTAGTGACGTTGTAAAGACGACAGCCATAAGATTATCTCTTAAGACATTAACATGACACTCTAGCTCACTATACAAGATTGGGCCGTTAATCACGAAATGGAATGTCGTGGTTGTCCCTCAGGGAATACAAGATAGTGGATATAAAAGAGTTTTTTTTGTAGGAAATAGAAGATGTGTGGCCTCTGCATAAGTTACATTGACTGATTGCTGGAACGGACTGTATGCTTTATTGTCTCCCTCCCCTCTGTAGACTTTCTAGTATTGATGTTAGTTTTTAAATCGGTTGGGGAAGAGTAAGTCATCGCTCTTGTAGCATAATTCATCATCATTATTTTCTTGCCTCTTTATTTCAATTATTGCACATTTTCCCGGAAGCCTTGTCTCAAAATGGTCCTTTTTATTTTTCTTCAGTGCGGTAGTATAAAAGGGGGCATGTTTCCATAAGATAAGTGATTTTGTTCGTATCAAATGGGCGGCTTCTTGAGCAAACAACCTTTCCGTGAGAGCACTTACCCTGATGTCTGCGGTAACGGAGTGTTCGGCTTGCTTACGCTCGCCAACTGCTCCGAGGCTTCAGACGTCGGGCGGCACGTTCAACCCCATCACGCCCAGATCTTGTCCTATGCTATAAAAAAAATTCTATTTACGAGTCATTAAAAATACACAAAAACTCACTCTTATATTACCAAATTAGTTAGGTAGGAAAATAGCGGATACTAAAACAGGGTTCATTCATATCTATAAAAAAATATTGCTTAAATCATCTAAAAAATGTCGCCCTAATGGCACCCAAAAAATTACAATGAAAATTACGTTCTGGGTATCAAGGGGGGGTAACAGAGTCGAAGGCGGCCCCTGCCATATGTTTAGATATTACATCCTGTTTCTCTCTTCTTATCATTGTTGAGGGAAAGTTTAACAACATTTTTCAAGGGCTTGCTCACCCATTTCCCACACTTCCGAACAACTCTTTGGTAAACTTATCTTGTCCGAATGGGAACTCCGATGTGGCCCTGTTGCTTAAACTTTGTCCAACCCAAGACCTCCGATAGGACCTTCTATTCTTTTCTTCTCAACTCTCTCAACTTAATATATGAAACACAGACAACATTTCTCCATCAACACTTGCCCTCCGATGGTTTTGTTGTTACACCGAACCACATTCAGCCGACTTACCATTTTCCACCGTAATTATTTGCTCTGCAGGCCAATAAATACGGACTCGTTTAAAATTTAGACCCCTTTGAGCTCCAGAACGTAATTTCCCTTGACTTTGTGGTATACCATTAAGGACGTTTTTTGAGTTAATATGCGCATATTGTATAGATATGATCTGTTTAGTACCTCTTTGATCAATAGCGAATTGGACTTATATTAAGCTAATCTTTTGCATAATTTAATGGATAACAATAGGGCGCTTTTTTATAGCAAAGGAAAGATCTGGGTGTGAAGATTGGTGAAGGGTTAGGTTGTAAACTCGGGTTTAATATTCTTTTAAAGCAGCGGCAATTTCCTGCCTTTTTAGGAGGTGCAGATTTTCTCGTATAGTTTTATAGGAGGGATAGTTGTTACCTCCGTAAAGTTGGCTTCGGTCTGTAATTTATGCCACAACTTTATACAGCACTCGACGAACTTTATCGCTTTATTTTCTCCTCCTTCTGTCGCTTCCAGGATAGATATGATGTTAGTTTAAATCGGTTGCGGAAAGATTAACCCCTGAAACCCAGAAACGTAATTTCCATTGTTTGTAATTAGGGGTAAGTACTACTTATACAATTTTTAGGAATATTAAGAGTATTTTATACATATTGGACCTATATAGTATCCTTGTCCACTAACTAATTTGGTATAATTCAGTTTATTTTCGTAATTTTTATGGTCTCGACAACAGGACCATTTTTTAATAGCAAAGGGCTCCGCCCGTGTGGGAGTGAAGGGCGTTGCGTTTTATCTGGTTAAGTTCTGGGGGTTTTATCTGGTTTACCCTCTCTCTCTGAAAGGGCGTGTTTATATCCTTTAATAGCCAAAGGGCATCGGTCTGCGTCGTCTTGTGTAGGGGTTAATATCGGTTGAGGAAACATTAAGTATCGCTTTACATACTCATTCATTTCATATTTTTTTGCCTTTATTTCAGTATTACACATTTTCCGAAGCCTGTCATATTTTTCTTTTTTTTGGTATAGCCATCACACACATTATTAATGATAAGTTGTGCGATGCTAGGGTGTGATTAGCCCGGTGTGTCTGATGGGCTAAGGAGCGGGTGAGTGAAGAGGAAATATTGGCGAAAAATTTCTATGATGAGCTGCCATCGACTAGTTACAGCACACTTGTATAATAAAAAGTTTACTTCTCAACGAATTCTTTAACTTTTTCTATTATGTGTGCACGGTGACAGTGCCTCATGTCTATTAGTTCTCCTCTCTTCTCCTCTCTCTTTCCTACTTTTCTCTCTCTCTTCTCTCTCTCCTACTCTCTCTCCCTCTCTCTCTCTTCCTCTCTCTCTCTCTACTCTCCTCTCTCTCTCTCTCTTCTCCTCTCTCTCTCATCTCTCGCTTACATCTCTCTTCTCTCTCTCTCTCTCTCTATTCTCTCTCTCTCCTCTCTCTCTCTCTCTCTCTCTCTCTCTCTCCTCTCTCTCTCTCTCTCTCTTCACAGTCGCACACCAATACACACACGTTAATACTCTTACATAAATGTCACCGTAAAACAATAGAGCACCGCACATCATAAATAACATCTCGCTTTTCGTGGGCTTGTGACGCCCTCGTGTGGCCTTGTGACACCCTTCCTGTGGCCTTGTGACCGCCTTGTGTGCCCTTTGTGACGCCCTTGTGTGGCCTTGCGAACGCCCGTCTGTGGCCTTGTGACGCCTTTCTGTGGCCTTGTGACACCCTCCTGTGGCCTTGTGAGCCCTTCGTGGGCTTGGTGAACGCCCTTAGTGTTGGCTTTGTGACGCCACTCCTGTTGCCTTGTGACGCCATTCGTTGTGGCATTGTGGACCGGCCCTTCGAGCTGAAGCAAGGGCAGGGAACACTGTCTGCAAACACTGTCATCGGCCGTATCCATCCTCTCTCGATGTCACAAACACCACACACACACACAACACACGCCACGCAAAAACGCACACGCACACGCCACACGCACACGCCACACCCACACCCGGCGCATATATCTTTCATATATTTTCCATTGCGGGCTTGTATCTTGTTCCAGCACACACAAGGGAAATACAAGCTTTGGGGTTTGCAAAGGGGTTATATATGTCGGTTGGACAAGGGTAAATGATCGACCGAAAAGGGTGATTTGTAAGGGTAGGAAAAGGGTGCAGTATTTCATCACTACAAACACCCTTCTCTCTACCCTTTTCCCTACCCTTCTTTCTGAGAGTGTGGTGGGGGGGAGGAACATGCGGCAGGTCACACTACCAACTCTCTCCCTTTTCTTGCTTACGAGGTTTTATTATTTGTTCAGTAATGATAGCGGGAGTGGCAAGGCACACCTGTAGAATTTATATATACGTACATACATAGCAGGTCACGGAACTAGGTATCTCTGTCCCTTTCAACGCCTACTGATTAACCCTTCACGCCCAGATCTTTCCTTTGCTATAAAAAGAATTTATGTTGTCGAGCCATAAAACTACGAAAAGTAACTGAATATAACAAATTAGTTAGTCGACAAGGATACTAAACAAGTCATATATATAAAATGTTGCTTATGTTCACTAAAAATCGTCTAATGGTATACCCAAATTACAATGGAAATTACGTTATGGGCCTCAAGGGATTACTTTTTGTCCTTCACTCCCGTTTCCACTGCAATGACCTCATGTTGACTTTATTTGATTTTTGAATGCAAGTCAATATTTGCAGTTTCTTACTGTCATTTAGAAGGAAGCAAAACTGTCTCGTCAAGTGTATGGAAGCAATGTTATCACGGGATGCGGTATATTGGGCCCCTGAAGAAGGTAATTACCTTTGTTGGGCTGATTATATATATCAGACTTCACTTTTGCACACTGACGGGGGTGAGATAATGTAAACGTATATATTTTACTGTTAAAAAAAAACTATCATTGAGTTATAATATCACGTTTTTATTTGGTTAGTTATGTAATATGTTAAGGGAAACAAGTAATATAATGTTTTGCACGATGGTATCACAGTAAAAAACATGGACCCATACATTACAAAGCATGACATTACACGTACATAAAGTTGTTCACTAAATATCAAGCAATAAACGATAAACAGTTCATTGTCCTACACGTGGATGTCGCACTCGAAAACTTACCGAACGCCGCTCTATACAACAAAGCTGCTCTTGCCGCTATCCCACGCACTGTTCCTCTTATTTCTGCGCTGCACTTCATCATTTTGCCTCATTCAGCGGGGAACGGCACTTAACCCCTTCACGCCCAGATCTTTCCTTTGCTATATAAAATTGTCTGTAGTTAGCCAAAAAATTACGAAATGTAATTGAATATACCAAATTATCTAGTGGACAAGGATACTAAACAGGTCATATCTATTACATATTGCTTATTTTCACAAAAAATCGTCTAATGGTAGCCAGATTACAATGGAAATTACGTTATGGGTCTCAAGGGGTTAAGATGAGAGACAGACATGTAAGCAGAGTGCCAGACACACACACACACCACACACACACACACACACACACACACACACACACACACACGCACCACGCACGCACGCACGCACGCACGCAAGCACGGCACGCACGCACGCACGCACGACACGCACGCACGCACGCACGCACGCACGCACGCACGCACGCACGCGCACGCACGCACGCACGCACGCACGCACGCACGCACGCACGCCACGCACGCACGCACGCACGCACGCACGCACGCACGCACGCACGCACCGCACGCACGCACCACGCACGCACGCACGCACGCACGCACGCACGCACGCACGCACGCACGCACGCAGCACGCACGCACGCACGCACAGCACGCACGCACGCACGCACGCACGCACGCACGCACGCACGCACGCACGCACGCACGCACGCACGCACGCACGCACGCACGCACGCACGCACGCACGCACGCACGCACGCACGCACGCACGCACGCACGCACGCACGCACGCACGCACGCACGCACGCACGCACGCACGCACGCACGCACGCACGCACGCACGCACGCACGCATAGAAAGACAGACGGACAATCAAACAAACACAAGGAATAAAAAAATAAAAGCAAAAAAACCAGACAGCCCGCACAGTCAGACAGAGATAGAAGCCAGACACGCAAGACACAGAACCAGACACTAAGTGGCATATATACATAGACGAAGCCGGAGGAGAGGAAAAGAGAAAGGGATGAAGAGAGAGAGAGAATAAGAAAATATGTTATTACTCTTCATAAGTATCCATTGTAGCATTATTTACGAAACCCTCAATGGGAATCTAATTTTGAACTTATAACATGAGTTGCGAGTGCTACGAGTTGTCTACGCTGAGTAATCTACTAACTGTATTGAAACTGCTGACAGACAGACTGATGGTTGAGTTAAGTTGCAACTCAAGCACAAAGACAGGAGTATTACACACGACGGCGTAATGAAGGTAACTGTTGCAGCGCCGTCAAACTTTGCTGTTTCTGGTGGTGGTGGTGGTGGTGGTGGTGTGGTGGTGGTGATGGTATTTAGCTGGTGTTGTGAGGGAGAGCCCTGGATGATCGGTAGTAATAGTAAGAGGTCGTGCACCGTTATGCCGAAACGTTTCCTTCTGCTGATATATAGAATTTTTTATAGAAAAAAAATGAAGAATTTTAAATCGCCAGGACCAGATGAAGTGTATCCCAGAGTATTAAAAGAATGCAAAGGTTGTTAGTGAGTCGTTAGTGGACATTTTTAGGAAATCGGTTAAGATAGGCGATGTGCCGTTATTGTGGAGGAAAGGAAATGTAGTCCCCATATTCAAGAAAGGAGACAGAGGACTAAAGTCAAATTATCGATCCGTAAGTCAGTGGTAGGTAAATTATTGGAATCTATTATTGCAAAAAAACATTAGAGAACACTTAGATAAACATAGTTTGATCAATGATTCACAACATGGATTCACCAAGGGTAGGTCATGTCTCACCAATTTATTGAGTGTTTATAGGAAAGTTTATGAGACGGCAGATAATGATAAGGATTATGATATAATATATCTTGACTTTAGTAAGGCATTTGACGAAGTACCACACGAGCGACTCTTAAATAAGGTTAAGGCTCATGGAATATAAGGGAAGGTTCTTCGTTGGACCAGAGCTTGGCTAAGCAATAGGCAACAAAGGGTTACAATTAATGGTTCTAAATCTGAATGGGGACAGGTAACAAGTGGTGTTCCACAAGGGTCTGTTTTGGGTCCATTACTATTTTTGATTTACATCAACGACTGGGATAGTGGGATTAACAGTGATATCAACAAGTTTGCTGATGATACTAAGGTAGGTAGGATTATTGGATCACAGTCTGATGTAAACATATTGCAGGGAGACTTAGATAAACTTATTGAGTGGGCAGTCAGATGGCAGATGGAATTTAATATTGATAGGTGCAGCGTTATGAATGTTGGTAGAAAAAATCCTGGTAATAGATACACCATATGCAATGTATCGCTGAAAAGATCAGAAGGTGAGAAAGATCTTGGAGTGAGGGTGAGCCAAGACCTCCGACCTAGGAAACAATGTATTGAAGCTAGAAATAGAGCTAATAGAGTGTTAGTAATTCATTACCAGAAGTGTTAAAAGTAAAGTGCGGAAGTTATTATAAAGCTTTATCTGGCTCTAGTCAGACCTCACCTAGAATATGCGGTTCAGTTTTGGTCTCCATATTACAGGATGGATATAGCCTTGTTAGAATCAGTGCAGAGAAGGATGACCAAAATGATACAAGGGATGCGTAACTTTAGTTATGAGAAGAGATTGAAGTTATTAAGGTTACACTCACTCGAGAGACACAGAGTAAGGGGCGATCTGATAGAAGTTTTTAAGTGGATAAAGGGATTTAATAAAGGAGAGGTAGGAAAAGTTCTTACGGCTTTTAACCAGGGTAGAACAAGAAGTAATGGATTCAAGCTGGAAGGGTATAGATTTAGAAAGGAAATAGGGAAAAACTGGTTCACAAATAGGGTGGTGAATGATTGGAATGGACTCAGTAGACAGGTAGTTAGTGCGGAGTCATTCGGGAGCTTTAAAGAGGGACTGAATAGGTTCATGGATGGGGATGAAAGGTGGATGTAGGTAATGTTATGTGACAGGAACTACCACGTGTAGGCCTCGCGGCCTCTTGTAGCTTCCTTATTTTCTTATGCTCTTATGTTCTTATGAAATAGTGCTAGTGTGACGGCGCCTTTAATTAATGAGAGAGAGAGAGAGAGAGAGAGAGAGAGAGAGAGAGAGAGAGAGAGAGAGAGAGGAGAGAGAGAGAAGAGAGAGAGAGAGAGAGAGAGAGAGAGAGAGAGAGAGAGAGAGAGAGAGAGAGAGAGAGAGAAGAAGACGACAGAGAGAAGAGAGACAGAGAGAGAGAGAGAAGAGAGAGAGAGAGAGAGAGAGAGAGAGAGAGAGAGAGAGAGAGAGACAGAGAGAGAGAGAGAGAGAGAGAGAGAGAGAGGCAGAGAGAGAGAGAGAGAGAGAGAGAGAGAGAGAACACCACACCGTTTCGTACTAAAAAATCGTGCAAGAATTCGGCGAGTGAGCCTAACCAGGACGCCAAGGTCATCAGACAGTCACAGATGGTGCCAAGAATCATTGCTTCTGGACTTGAGTCGCCTCGAAAATAATAATAATTATAGTATTTATAATAATAATAATTATTATAATAATAACAATAATGAAGATAATAATAATGATAAAAATACTATCACTACTACTAACAATGATAATACTGATAATAACCGAAACAGTTGTTTCTAATTCATGCAAGGGGAGGCTAATTCCTCCCCATGTTTGGGGAGGATCCACTCATACAGCTCTCCTAAACAGGGTTGAGTCAAAAGCTTTTCGTCACATCAACTCCTCTCCTCTGACTGACTGTCTTCAATCTTTAAATCACCGCCGCAATGTTGCTTCTATTGCTCTCTTCTACCGTTATTTTCATGCTCACTGCTCTTCTGAACTTGCTAACTGCATGCCTCCCCCCCTCTCGCGGCCTCGCTGCACAAGACTTTCTACTCATTCTCATCTCTATTCTGTCCATCTTCCTAATGCAAGAGTTAATCAGTATCTTTACTCTTTCATCCCTTTCACTGGTAAACTCTGGAACTCTCTTCCTGTTTCTATTTTTCCACTTTCCTATGACTTACATCTTTTCAAAAGAAGAGTAACAAGACACCTCCCGAACTAAATTGGCTCACCTTCTTTTTTATTTTAGTCTCTTACTGTCTTCTTTATAGGGACTGGCAACTAAAGGCGCGGTCACACTAGCCATTTTTACCCGTGGACTGAGCGGTTTTGCGTGGGCTGGGCGTCCACTGGCCGTCCAGTGGCTGAAAAACTGCTCAGCATCGACGCCCAGCGGTGGACGGAGCGAATCGTTTATTTGTGGGCGACCCAGCCTCACTATGTCTGGGCAGCAGAGAGGATTGAGGGTCTAAAGTATTGAAGCAAGCTAATTGAAGAAAATTATATATCTTTATTCAAGAATAAGGATAATACATCGTAGTAATTCTAGATAATTACATTTTTCTGAGATGATCAACGATGAGGGACTATACAATGATCACTAAATCAAAGCTACACACTCGCTTGACCTTGGAGCTTCAAGTATAAACAAAGCCGTAATGCCGTATGAATAAAACCCGTTCTTTGTGTTATTAAGGATTGCAATGATTCCCTGAGGAACTCTATGACCCTGATGATGGTCCTAAGATGCTATCACAGGCGTTACCCCAGCAGTAGTGAGGGCAGGGGACAGACCCTAGGCGGTGCGGTTATGAAAACTCTCGATGGGAGTTCTTGCCGAAAAACCAACCGATAATTCTCGCCGACGTGGAAAGTTTAACCTAACCAGGACATTGGCATCTTACTTAACCTAAATGAGCAAGCTTTTGCTGGTATTTCAACCCTGAATGCAGAAATACGGGTAAAACCTGGGTAATAATGGACGAGGACTGCGCGGTCATTTTCAGTAACACAGACAAATTTTTTCTGCCCCAAAATAGGTGCTTTTTCAAATGGAGATAGTTTTATTTTCCGGAAACCAATAGTTTTCATACCAAAAAAAAAATTATCACCGAATTTTATAGTCGCCGTTTCCATTAATAACACTGAATCTCCATCAGAAAAAAGACTAAAACTTGACCGGGAAAAATGTGTCAGGGTCTCAGATAACAGGGAAGTGATTGAATAGAACATACCAAACCTAACCTTAACCTAACCTTATAGGTTTTAATGAAACCTAACCTAACCTTAACCAAAAGTATACCTAAACCTAACCTTATAGGTTTTAATGAAACCTAACCTAACCTTAACCACAAAGTATACCTAACCTAACCTTAACCACAAAGTATACCTAACCTAGCCTTATAGGTTTTAATAAAACCTAGCCTAATCTTAACCTAAGGTTAGGTTAGGTATACTTAGTGGTTAAGGTTAGGCTAAGTTTCATTAAAACCTATAAGGTTAGGCTAAGGTTAGGTTTGGTATGTTCTATTAAATCACTTCCCGGTTATCTGAGACCCTGAAAAAATGTTCTCGGTAAAGTTTTAGTGTTTTTTTTATGGAAATTCAGTGTTTTTAATGGAAACGGCGACCATAAAATTCGGTGAAGAATTTTTTTTATTGTATGAAAACTACTGCTTTCCAGAAAAAAAATTATCTCCATTAGAAAAAGCACTATTTTTGGGCAGGAAGAATTTGTTAGTGTCTCTGAAAATGACCGCGAAGTCCTCGTCCATTATTACCAAAGCCTGATTAAATGTGTAAATTGGGTCCTGTAATATCAAGAATTGGAAGACTCGCCGTTGGCGGCGAGAGTTCCGATCGGCGACAGTTCCAGGTACCCACCGCCGATAGGAATTCTCGCCGCCGTCGTCAAGTGTTCCAATTCTTGATATTACAGGACTCAATATATACATTTAATCAAGTTTTACCCGTGTTTCTGCATTCAGGGATGAAATACTATCGTTAGCTTGATCAGTTAGGTTAAGTTAGGTGCCAATGTCCAGGTTAGGTTAACATTTCCACGTCGGCGAGAGTTCTAGATTGGTGTTTTGGCGATAATTCCCATCGGCGACAGTTCCATAAACCCGGCGGTGCAACAGGTGTGCCGTGAGTTGTCGCGTGGATGTCTCTTAATACCCAAATATACCGAAATACACCTAAACACATACCAAAATATACCAAAATACACCGAAAAATACCGATATACACCTAAATATTCCGAAATATACCGAAAAAAAAAAAAAATATACCGATAATACACCTAAATATTCCAAAATATACCAAAATACACCGAAATATACCGAAATACACCCTAAACACGTTTAAAATTTTTATGTATTATGTCTCTTGATACCTTATTTTAGTGTATTGTCATGTATTTCGGTGTATTACGGTATATTTTGGTACAACGCCGTTGTCGCGTTTGTTTTTATTTGAGATCTGCCTAGCAATGGGCTGGGAGGCGGCGCGGCCAGACAGTAGTGTGACCACTTGCTCTGGGCGCCCAGAAGTAGCTCTGCTCCCAGCCCACGCAAAACCGCCCAGTCCACGGGTAAAAATGGCTAGTGTGACCGTATCTTAAGCGGGCTTTGTGTTACCCATTTTTGTTGTGCCCTTGGTCAGTTCCTTGTATTGTAAAAAAAAAAAAAAAAAAAAAAAAAAAAAAAAAAAAATTCACGACATGATTCGCCACATGATTTGAGAATTTCCATCATTCTTACTTGTGATACGTATTGTTGAAATGTCTGCAAACTCATTACATGACATGCAATGAGACGAAAAATAAAAACTCATGAACCTAGTAAAGGATGAAGAGATTATTAGAGAATAATAAAACCTCTATTTTGTTAAGCATCTGATCCTGTATGCATACCTCTATGTATACGTGGTGTGATTCACACGGTATTAGGAATACAGTATTAGGCATGAATAAGATGTTATTATTTCCGTCCATATAATGCACCAAATATACGAACACGACCGAAAGAGGTCAAGGTTCTAATCCATCGTTAAGCGCTGCCATGTGTAGTCTGAAATGGTGTGTTACATGTAGGATCGTCCATCACAAGCCTGCTGTAGCGGCGCTGAGTGTGCGGGGTTCTCAGTTTTCAGAAAGAGACTAAGTTTAAGATGACAAATAATAAATACCCAAAACAACAATAATAAAGGATTTACGTTGTTTGCATCAATAGTTTGGCATAAAGACAAAGGAATGGGTGATAATATAATACGATGTAATGCTGAAAAAAGACGAAGCATAATACACCAGACTCTATTTAGGGGCAAAGCTCTCTGCTAGAAGCGTGGTGAGTGGCGGGCGAGAGTGCCCTGCCGACATCACTAGAAACTACACCATGGGTTAGTTAGCAATGACGTGTTTCTCGTGCCTCGTGCATTCGTGCCTCGCAGAGCACCACCTAGCAGCATGGAGTTATACATTAGTGAGGTAAAATATCATGTGTGAGGTGGTGAGCCTTTCTCGTGGAGGGAACGTCAATGAATAACAGTAAAGATGGCAAGTTATGGGTCAGGACTGAGGGTGACTTAGCTTGGGGGAGGAAGGGTTGGGGCGCATGGCTGGCGTAACGGTGTAGCTGAGGTGGAGGAAAAGGAGGCAATGGAAGGAACAAATGGAGACGTGGAATGGGTGTCATCCACATAGATCTTAGACACACACACACACACACACACACACACACACACACACACACACACACACACACACACACACACACACACACACACACACACACACACACACACACACACTTAAACTGGACTATTTGATCAGGTTCTAGGATTGTGCTGGAGCACAGCACATTTCTATGAACAATAAAATATTACACTCACAGTGAAGAATATTTACCCTGGACCATGTATACCACAACACAATACACTCACACTGAACAATACTAACCCTTTGTCAGGTATACACCATCACAATGAACTCACACAGAACAATACTAACCCTTTGTCAGGTATACAACATCACAATGAACTCACACTGAACAATACTAACCCTGTGCTATGTACACCACAATACAATATTAACCTTGTGCCATATATATCCCACTAACTGTTTATTGATGTTCTATCTCTCAATGTGTGTGGTATCAAGTCAAAGCTTTTATCAGTAGATTTTGTTAACCACTTAAAAAGCTATGATGTTCTTTGTTTTTGTGAAACAAAATGCGATGATGCTGACATGAATAATGTGAAGGAGAGCATGGAAAATATTGGTTTTGACATTGTCTTTAAGAACAGATGCAAATTAAGTAGATTCAAGTCTGGTGGTATCCTTATTGCTATTAAAAAGGATGTTTGCTTCAAGTGGAGACTGATAAGAAATAACTATGAATCTTTACTATCAATTATAATAGAGAGGAGGAGTGTAAGTTTAGATCAGGAATTGGTAATCAGCAGTGTTTACATCCCTCCCTCACACTCAAGGTATGGCAAAGTACAACATTTTGATGAACTAGATGATTTTTTACTAACTTACACAAACAATGATTATGCACATATACTTTGTGGTGATTTTAATGCTCATACTCTAACTATGCCTGATGTTCCATATGTTTCTGTTAGTGGTGATGATCATGTGTCTGTTGGTGTTCCCTACACAAGTCTAACTGATCTTGGCATAGCTGTGGACAGAGCTAACCAGGACCTAACCCCAGACAGGAATTCTTATGGCAGAAAATTGGTGGAGGTTTGTAAAAATAATCAAGTATTTATGTTTAATGGTAGATTAGGTGAGGACTGTGCTGTGGGAAAATTTACAACAACACATGATACAACTATAGATTATTTTCTAGGTTCCCCATTAGTTATGCAGTGTGTTGCAGTTTTTAGAATACTTGATTATGATGCATTATTCTCTGATGTACACTGTGGGCTACATGCACAACTGAAATTCAATAGTACAGGTAATGTAGCCACTGTAAATACAAATGATGCTCAAGAGGTAAGCCAGGCAAGTGTGAAACCAGGAAAATGGAAAGCTGAGAAAAGGAGTGTGTATGAAAGGAACATTGATGTAGGCAAGGTAAATGGGATAATAGCAAATATAGATGAATTATCTGTTGATGATATTAATCAGGAACTAAAGCAAATTTTGATTGAGCCTGCACTTACAACCTTTCCACAATATAAGAGGAAAACATATCTAAAAAAGAGTATTAATGCCACCTTAGAGGGCTATGATAATCAGTGTTGGAAAGTAAGAAAAGAATATCACAAAGCCAGGCATAAGTACAATTTGCATAGGAATAGGGTAAATTTTAATACTATGATTGAGAAAAGCAAAAGATACAAAGGTGAATTAAAAAGAGTATAATCTAAAGAAAGGACAAACTTAATAAAGGAACTTAGAAAAAACAGAAGCTGTGACCCTAAGGCATTCTGGAACATCCTAAATGGTAAAAAAAAGAACAGTAAGATTCCCATTACACTAAACAATTTTTATGAGCATTTTAAACAGCTTGCCAGTGATGACAGTAATTCTAACATCGCAATAAACACAATCACAGATTATGATAACAACACTGACCCCTTACCAATACTTAACGACCCCATAACTGAGGAAGAGGTGAAGAGACACATTAAGAAACTAAAGAACGATAAAGCCCCAGCAACTGACATGATATTAAATGAATATATTAAAAGTACTCAGCACATTCTGTTCCTTCTATATGTCAAGCTATTTAATAAGATACTTGATAGTGGTATCATGCCATCTGAGTGGCTGGTTGGTATGGTAGTGCCACTCTATAAGAACAAAGGAGACATTCAAGACGCCAATAATTACCGGGGCATCACCCTGCTTAGCTGCCTGGGTAAACTGTTCACCTCTATACTCAATGATAGACTAACTAAATATTCTGATACTAGCAATATTATTAATGAAACACAAGCTGGTTTTAGGCATGAGTACTCTACTTAAGACCATATATTTTTGCTTAAATGTGTAATTTATTTGTTCAACTGGAGAAAAAAGAAGCTTTTTTGTTTATTCGTAGACTACAAGAAAGCCTTTGATATGGTGTGGCGTGAGGGTTTGTGGTACAAGCTAGTGAGGGAGAAAGTGAATGGGAAAATACTGAATGTAATCAGAAATATGTATAGTAACATCAGGTCTTGTGTAATGCTAAACCAAGAGATGTCTGATACATTTGTATGCAACATGGGAGTAAGGCAAGGGGAAAATTTGTCGCCCCTGCTTTTCGCTTTTTATATTAATGATATTGAAAGTAAATTACTTGAATGTAGCTGCAATTTTCTAGATTTTGGTCATGATTTGATAAACTCCTATTTGAAACTTTTTGTTCTAATGTACGCAGATGATACAATTATATTATGTGACAGTGAGGAAGGAATGAAGCAGGCTCTGATAGCATTGTATACTTACTGTAATGAGTGGAAATTAAAGATTAATTGTAACAAAACAAAAATAGTGGTGTTCAGTAGGGGAAAAACTCATCTAAGTAATTATACATTTGAATTTGGTTATGAAAAAGTTGAGGTGGTAGAAGATTACAAGTATCTTGGTGTATTATTTAATTACAATGGCAGGTTCCGTAAAGGAGAGCTAGATTTGAAAGAACAAGCAACAAGAGCAATGTATTCACTAATAGGTAAATGTAGAAAGTTTGACTTGCCAGTTGATATGCAGTTGGAATTATTTAATACCATGGTGTTACCAGTACTGACCTATGCAGCTGAGATTTGGGGAGACTATAGGATTAGAGAGCTAGAGATATTACACTTAAAATTCTTAAAACAGATGTTGTGTTTTCATAAAAACGCTAGCAATGATATGGTATATGGTGAACTTGGAGTGTACCCACTGGAAATTCATATAAAGTGCAGAATGTTAGGTTACTGGTCTCGGCTAATTTCAGGTAAAAACACTAAATTATGCTGTATAATGTATCAATGTTTGTTGCATTTGGATATGTTAGGGTTATACACTTCTCCATGGGTTGCCTGCATTAAGAATATATGTAATGAGTGTGGTATGTCAGGGATGTGGTTATCACAAAATGTGCCCAACACTACATGGTTTAAGAAAGCAGTTGAAGTGAGATTAAAGGATCAGTGGATTACTACCTGGCATCATAATTTATCAACAAAATCGTTATGCAGTAACTACAATATATTTAAGCAGATTTATGGTATGGAGGTGTACCTCGTCAAACTACCGAAAAGTATTCGCATCCAGGTAACTAGATTAAGAACAAGCAACAATAGACTACCAATAAATGTTGGTAGATACACAGGTGTAAACAGAGAAGATCGTCTTTGTAGCAAGTGTATTACTAATGTTGTAGGAGCTGAATTTCATGTCCTATTCGAATGTACTAACGAGGAAATTGTAAGGCTGCGGGATATGTATATCCAGAAATACTACACAATTAGGCCAACGCATTTTAAGTATGTTGCGTTATTGCAAAGTACCAGTGTGAATGTTTTAAAGAACTTGTCATTATTCATCAGATCAATTTTGAGCATGTTTAGATAAGCTAACAAGTATATCTGATTATTAGTTATCTTTATTTATATTTTTCTATGTGTCACTTAGTTTTGGAAATTGACAATTGGATTTCTCCTAACTTTTACTTTACGTAGTACTTATCTGTATGTGCATGTATGCACACTTATCTTATTGGTATCGTTTGAAATGTCCTGCCAAATGTATTGTATCTTATAGGAGCTGTGCTCCATACTTTATTTATAAAGTCTGAGCAATAATAAATTCTATTCTAT
>JACEEZ010006992.1:67500-75000 GCA_016584305.1 Chionoecetes opilio | reverse complement strand
TTAAGTGTGAGTGTAAATGTAAGTGTAAGTGTGAGTGTGAGTGTGAGTGTAAGTGTGAGTGTGAGTGTGAGTGTAAGTGTAAGTGTGAGTTTAGGTGTAAGTGTGAGTGTAAGTGAGTGTAAGTGTAAATGAGTGTGTACCCAGCGTCGTGTGTGCGTGATTTGCGTTACTTTGCACACTTTGTTTCACTTACCCTGACACTGGAGACAGCTGGATGTCATGATTGAGCCTCGAGCGGATCCAATAACCGTGTGCAGCGACGTCGATAACCGTGCTTCTTCAAACACAGACTCAGCATCACCTGGAAGGCTACGAGCACTCAGCCGCCGATGATCGCTAGCCTGTGCACGACATACACACCTGGCTGGGCAGGGGGAAGCCGACATAGAAGGGACGGAGGAAAGCGACGGAGGGACCGTTCCAGCGGGGTGCAGTCAGTTTAAAGTTGTTGTACATCAGTAGTTGGTGATGAAAGTTGTTTCGTAGTCTATATGAAATTAGTGTATTGTAATTAGTTCAGAGTTGAATTGCTATAGAGTTAATGTAATGAACATGTGTATGTACGAAATATCTGAATTCAGTGTAGAACTATGTCACAACTTGCATAAATCACTTGTGTACGACTACCTGACTCATGATATGAAGCCTCGAGGGTAGTCGGATCTAGCCTGTCGTCAGCTAGTGACTTAAATAAAAAAATTACTCTTCAAGTCATAATACTTGGATCCTAAATGCTCCCAGTAAATAGATAACTTACTACGAGGCGTTGTCTCGGGAAAGGATCAACCGGTGCAGGGCATAAAACAAGTATGGGGGAATAGAGAAGGACAGAATTTAACAGTACATTCGGGGCTTCAGTCCGAAACAACAAGTTTTTTTTCGTGCGTGTAAAGTCATCAAAAGGATGAAATTTAATGAAACCATAGGTTTGACAATCAAGTCAGAAGTGAATGATTTCCTCAAGTTCTCAAGACCAAGGCTCAACGAAAGTATGCGTAATCTGTGAACATCCCGTAAACCTTGGGACAAAACTCTTTGTGTAAAAGCCTCCCGCTCACGTACAAAACATATGTCCTGAATGTGGGTGGAGATAGGAGATGTAGGAATAGAATGGAAGTAGTAATTAGTAAAATAAATTTGCCAAAATTGTCCGATAGAAGACACTGACATGAGAGGGAGATGGAAGGAAGAACGAGAGAAATGCCCATAAAACACAGAGAGGACAATCAAGATTTATGAAGATTAGAAAACCACGAAACACAACAGTTTGTATATTACAGGAGATAAAGTCAGAAGAGAAGAAAAGAGAGAGAAAAGGAGAGGAGCAGACATAAGTAAGGAGACATTATCAGAACGTCGTCTACGAAAGGCACACGAAAGATAGAGATTTGAACATACACCGGCTTGAGATAAAAGAAGGCTTTAAAAGAGACGAGACTAGCACAGAGAGATATCATGAATGGGAGGAGAGAAAAGAGAGAGAGAGACAGTAGAGAGAGAGAGAGAAAGAGAGAGAGAGACATAAAGAGAGAGAGAGACATAAAGAGAGAGAGAGACATAAAGAGAGAGAGAGACATAAAGAGAGAGAGAGACATAAAGAGAGAGAGAGACATAAAGAGAGAGAGACATAAAGAGAGAGACATAAAGAGAAAGAGACAAAGAGAGAGAGACATAAAGAGAGAGAGACATAAAGAGAGAGAGACATAAAGAGAGAGAGACATAAAGAGCGAGAAAAAAAAGAGAGAGAGGGCGTGGCAAGGCTTTTTCAACAAACCCTGTATACCTCCCGGCGCCTTCTATCAGGTTATTGTCGCTGCTTAGTTTCCATAAGTCTGCCGTCGACATATCTTACCTTTGCGGGAAAAAGTTAGTGAAAGGAACGTCTCTATCTTTACCAGCAGATATCGGTTCATCACTTGCAGCTTTTCAACTTGCCTCCTTCTCTCTCCCTTTCTTCCTATTGAGGCGCGCGGAGGGTGAGGCGTTGCCCTTGAAGAGAACAATATCTTTGCTGGAAAAATCCTACTCCTTCGTACATAGATGACGAAGCTATAAATACTACATTCAAAGAACTACACCCAAACATCTGTAGTATATGACTGTGAGGAGTATATTAAAAACTACATAAGTAATGAATTGTATATAAAACTACACAAGTAAAGTGATAAAGCTTGGAATACAAAATTGAAAGAGAGTGAGTCTAACATGAATCTGACAATCATTAATCAAGTTATGAAATATGAATGATAAAATAATGTAATGCGATGCAATGTGTCAAGGAAATACAGGGCGTGTAACATAGCGTATTACAGTACATGTATAAATACTCTTAACATTGATAGTCAGAAATGATATTGCACGTGCTATCACACTGCATATTAATTATCAAGCTATGCGTCACCCCCTCTTTCCCCTCCAGCTGGAGGATGGAGTGTATGTATTCCCCCACGGTCTTGACCACGCGAACTGGATCGCCAGTTTTACCCTCAATGAAAGAGTTTGAAGCTCGTAGTGACCGATCTTTGAGTAATGCTGGGACCTCACTCACACACACACCAACCCCTTGCTCAAGGGGAACAAACACCACCCACATATGTCTGTGAAAAATCCCTGGGGTCGAGCGGGGATGGACGCGCGACCACAGAATGGCCTGATTAGCGCTCTAAACCACTTGACCACCCAGGCGATGTGTATGTGTATGTGTGTGTGTGTGTGTATGTGTGTTTGAAAGAGAGAGATAATTTCTATCAAGTGCTACAAGCCAAGGGTGTATCGCGCAGCCTTCAGGTACAGAGATGTGGTACAGATAGCCTTCAGATCTCAAACACCGTGTATACAATGCACTTTTCTTAAAATGCATCGCGTCAGTTTATGCCTATACCCACCTACACACCACACACAAACACACACACACAGTTAGTTAGATAATTTATTGACAAAGAATTTCCAATTAATACATAATACAAAATACTAAAGATTACAAAACACAAAATATTATACAAAAAACAATTCAGATCTATCATTTGTCCAAACAAAACAAAAATATCATTTTTTTCCAAGTAGAAGGTAATACATATATATTCTAAGCAAAAATTCTAAGCACTTCATGTACATAATCACATAATTCACATACATATGTGTCCTCATTCAATAGGTTGGTAATATTAGAAAATGATAACATGTTGAACCTTACGCAGCAGTGAGCAGACAGGGGACAATCTATCAAAACATGTTGTTCTGTTTGCACCTGTTCACCATCACACTGACACACGCGTTGGTCAGCAGGTGTGCGACTCCACCTCCCTACTTCTATCCTAAGATTGTGAGACATAAGTCTGAGTCTGGTAGATGATTCACGTTTGTAGTCTTGGATGAATCTATCGGTTCGATACACTTGGTGCACTGTCATGGATGGGTTCAGGTCTGTGATATATGTTGTGAGCTTTGTTGCACCGGCTGCTCTTTCCTGCACATATCTCACAATACTATTTAATGGATCCATATTATTGTCCCAAACAGCTGATCTTTCTATGAACCGGAAACCAGGTGTATTCGCTTGCCTGCAAAGATTATATACAAAGTGGTAAGGTTGGTCCATGTCTATGTCTGCATGTTTCCTTTGGATGTACTTAAAACTTTTCTTTTCAAATAGGTGTTGCACTGGGGGAATACCGGCTTCTATCATACATAGATTCATGCTAGTATTTTTCCGTACACCAAGCAGGCATTTCACTAATTTATTATATTGTTTTTCCAGTCCTTTCCTTTTCTTTGTTAACCACGACTCCGAGCTATACAATAATGAACTCATCACTGCTGCTTCGAAAACAACTTTCTTATATATAAATGGCATCTGAGTGTTGCTTGCACAGAAAATGGAGAACTTATTAACTACTGCTTCACTTGCAGCTTCATGCAGTCTCACGATATCGTCCATCTTGGCAGAATCAGTGAACCATGCCCCAAGGTACAAGTACTTAAGGCATAGCTCACGCTCACTCCTTCACTCAACAAACACTGTCTATCATAGTCCTCTCCATTAATAACAAAAAACTTTGTCTTATTTTCATTAATGACCATACCACTCTCCCTACAAAAGTGACATATAACCTCAAGCTTCTTCACACACACGCGCACCTACTCACGCACAGGCAGCACTTCCACGCTGATGGGATGAGCCATTACAGCACCACGCACGCCGCGACACGCTGTCTGTGGCCGCGTGACCCACACACAAGAACGACATCTCTCTCTCTCTCTGAATATCTTTCTCTGAATCTCCATGAATATCTCTCTCTCTGAATCTCCCTGAATCTTTCTCTCTCTCTCTCTCTCTCTCTCTGTTCCCTCCTCTCTCTCTCTCTCTCTCTCATCTCTCCTCTCTCTCTCTCTCTCTCTCTCTCTCTCTCTCTCTCTCTCTCTCTCTCTCTCTCTCTCTCTCTCTCTCTCTCTCTCTCTCTCTCTCTCTCTCTCTCTCTCTCTCTCTCTCTCTCTCTCTCTCTCTCTCTCTCTCTCTCTCTCTCTCTCTCTCTCTCTCCTCTCTCTCCTCTCTCTCTCTCTCTCTCTCTCTCTCTCTCTCCCTCTCTCTCTCTCTCTCTCTCTCTCTCTCCCTCTCTCTCTCTCTCTCTCTCTCTCGGCCTCATCTCTTCTCTTCCCTCTTCCCATCCTCCCAGCCAGCCACCCTCGCCCCTGATGCTGCCCGCCGCTGTCAGGTGAATGGGCCGAAAATTATATAGGAGACAGGTGAGGGGAGACACAGGCCTGAGCCCTGTGTTCCCTGACGCGGCTAATGTCTGTCCATGGTGGTAGGTAGCCGCTTATGAAAGTATTTTTTTTTTTATTCCCCGTTACGTGCCGACTTTTAACCTTAACTCTATGCTAATTGTGATCTCTCTCATGTGACAGTTTGTTTCCCATTGGTACAAGTATTGGTTAGTCAGAGAATTTTATGGCACTACATCTTTTTTTTTTGTTATAGTTTTTTTTTTATCCCTCGTGCCTCCTTTTAACCTTAATTTTATGACAATTGTTATGTCTCATGTGATTTTTGTTCCATTGGTAGTCAGCGAATTTTAAAGCACTACATCAAATTTTTGTTATAGTTTTTATATGGTCTATTTTCCACCCATGTCAGCTATGGTAAAGACGTGTCACTGCGATATCTGTATTATGTATTTCCCATTCGGCGGGTCTAAGGGCGGTGACACATGACGTTCCCGAGGCAATCTATCACCTCCGCACGTTTCTGTATCGCACATCTTTTTTATCTATTCTGGTAAAATTGCACAACATTCATCCTTATCACGTCCTGCCATGCGTCATTCCCGCTCGCCTTTTTAAAATAAGACCATAAAAAAATAAGGAAGCTCCAAGAGGCCGTGAGGCCTACACGAAGTAGTTCCTGTTACTTAACACTACCTACATCCACCTTTCATCCCCATCCATGAATTGATCTAGCCTCCTTTTAAAGCTCCCTAATGACTCCGCACTAACTACCTGTCTACTGAGTCCATTCCAATCATTTACCACCCTATTTATGAACCAATTTTTCCCTATTTCTTTTTCCTTTCTTTTTTCTTCTCTTTTCCTTTTCTACTTTTCCATCATTTTGTTTGTTTTGTTAGTTTTTGCATCATGCATTGTTGTATCCACGAAATAATCACACCTGTTGTCGGACTGAATTGATTATTAGCACTGCATTCCACCTGCATATTACATGACATAAATTCCTGTTGTGTCTGACCGTATGTCATTCCCGGACGTGTTTTATAGTTCGCTGGTTTACTTATTTTAATATAGACGGCCGGCCAACCCCCAGGAAGGGCTCTCAAAAAAGTTTTGATGGCATTGCTTGTTAGAATTGGGTACCCATGTGGAATCATACCCATATGGGGTGAGCTTTTAGGCCAGGGTGGGTACCCCCGCAAATTTGACCTTTTAGGGTCAATTTGGGGTCATTAAGTGCACTTTGGGTAAAAATTTAATTTAAATTTTTTTTTTTTTTTTTTTGGTTTGCACCTTTTTGTTCAAGCCAATAACTATATATAAAGCAACAAAGGGGTCGTTCTGACCACAATGAATCATACTTGTCTAGAAATTGTGTGCAAAATATTACATTTAAGAAAAAAAAACATCTAAAAATGCGATTTGTTGCTCGAATTCTAAAGTAGATGTTGTATGAATATATGATGAATATACATCATGCGAAAAACCAGGACATGTGGACAAGTACATCTCTGCAGGACTCTTTGTATGCTGTATGTATTTCAAAGCCCTTGCTAACCGTATTTTGTTCATTCATAATCCAACATTATGCAAGGTTGCACGTTCAGGTATAAACGATTTCTGGCATATATGTTACATAAGTTACCGAGAGGAACTACATTGTGTTATAAAACCATATAATAGTCAATGCTTGAGATTTTGTTGGCTGCTTCGTTGTCATATAGGGTAATATACATGTACGTTCTATGTGTATATTGCTTTTGTTATATTGCTAACTTCATTATAATTTGACACTGGTTAATCATGTTAATACATGACAGACCGAGATCATAACTGGAGGTGGATTTGAGGATATCCAGACCACACAGTCGTCAAAGGATGGAATAGTTCCCCAACTTCAAGGAGATCACGAAGAGGCGGACACTCGTATGATTGTTCATGCCGTCGATGCAATCGCCAAAGATTTCAAGAGAGTTCTCGTTCACAGCAGAGACACTGATGTATTTTTGATGATGATCCATTTTCTTGGTGACCTGAGTGCCGACGTCTGGATGGTGAGTGGAACATCTAGACAGCGGAAAAACTACCCAATTCCAATGATCTGAAACTCGAGAAATACCAGTGGTCGCTGGCAGTTTTAACTCAAAGGTTGGTCTACTGTGTTTTGGCTCCGCGACTAATATTTTTCATAAATTAATTTCGCGATAAACATTGATGCACCGCATCTGAATAACAAAAAATATAGTTCTTCTGTTGTTCTACTAATTATATGGATGATATGCATTACGATGGAATGTTCTATAATAGCAATTTAATGCAAATTACTCGCCTCGAGTAGCAAAGCTTAATATATGTTTTTACATGTATATTGTGGCATGTAAAATTTGGGCGATGTTCACACTGTTTTCTAAGACAGTACTGCTGCGTCTGGCAAACGCTTGTCAAAATACAATAAGCAATGCCTTGGAAAAACGAAGAATAAAGAATGCCGAAATCGGCTTGTTGCTGCGACAATGTAGGTTATAATTGTGGAGGCGACACGCCGCGGCGGGGAGTGGTGGGCGGGGAGATTGTGGCGGGGAGATTGAATCAAAACATTACGACTTCACGCGTCGACTCATTGCACTTCCAGGCTTTCTATCTGATTGATACACAATAATAACAGGAAATTATGACTGGCTAGGTATAGATAACTTCTAAACATTCGTTATTGACTATATAATATCATAGAGTAGCATTTACCTCGCCTCCTCAACTATAACCTCCTTGGTTATT
>JACEEZ010006992.1:60000-65000 GCA_016584305.1 Chionoecetes opilio | reverse complement strand
TCTTGTCTTGTCGCTTACACTAGCAAAAGCCTTCACTCACCTTCCCTCCTATAAGTGTATTCTACCCCACCACCCTCTGTCCCTCCCAAGCCCCCCTCATCCCTACACCACACTCCCGGCACGCCACCTGATGCTCTCATAAAGCTATCATTAGTGAATATATATCGACAGGCTACATGGCTTTACGACTCCCCGATAGTAAGACCAACCCAGGAACCCTGACAGCGAAGCGCGTCACAAGGTATTCCTTTGTATACACGGAAATGGCTTCCTTCATACGGTATTCATTATTCTAGGAAAGCGTCGTAAGCAATCTGCTGATGTTCGTATATCTTTAGGCGAGGTGGGTATTTTCTGCAGTATTTCAGCGGGAAGTCTCTTGATGCAGGTGTTCAGGGTGTTTATGTATGAGGCAGCATTAGGGTGGTTGGCGGAGGGGCGGGGACAGAGGCTACAGTGTGCTTGCTTGGTGAAGTGTTCGGGTGTTTATGAGGCAGCATTAAGGTGGTTGGCGGAGGGGCGGGTACAGAGGCTACAGTGTGCTTGCTTGGTGAAGTGTTGGGTGTTTATGAAGCAGCATTAGGGTGGTTGGCGGAGGGGCGGGTACAGAGGCTACAGTGTGCTTGCTTGGTGAAGTATTCGGGTGTAGTCACAACAACGAAAACCCCTTCTTGCAGGGCATTTACCTTCACTTTCTGAGTGGAGGAAGTTCTCTTGGCTGGTTTAAGAGAATCCTAAAACGCATAAGGATAAATTACGTAGGTGATAAGGCTGATTGATGACAACGCCGTGAAAAAGGGTAGAACAAGAAGTAACGGATTCAAGCTGGAAAAGCATTTAAAAAGGAAATAAGGAGAAACTGGTTCACAAATAGGGTGGCGAATGATTGGAATGAACTCAGTTGTCAGGTGGTCAATGTAGAGTCTATAGGGGTCTTTAAAAGGAGTCTGGATAAATTCATGGATGGAGAAGAGAGGTGGACGTAGGTAGTGTTAAGTAACAGGAACTACCTCGTGTAGGTTTCACGGCTTCTTGTAGCCTCCTTATTTTCTTATGCTCTTATGTAATGCGTGATTTTGAACGCCTTGCTTCTATACTGCAGCGTGCATTACTTTTTTTTCTTTTTTTTCTTTTTTTCGTTGTATTCTATAGCGCCTGCTGTAGGCATATGGAGAGTCTTGATGTTGGTCGAACTCGCCCGTTGGTGGCGCAGGCTGGATTTTTATAGTGACGCCTGTGGTCTCAGGTGAAGATCTCATTTTCTATGATGTTCTTGATCTCCAGGTTAGGCGCATGCAGCCCCTAGAGTCCACCGTCACACTCGCAATCGGCAGACAGGTATACGCTGCATGTGGGTTGCTTCGGTCACTCGACGATGGCTTTGACAGTTGCTCCTTGGTGAGACTTGAACTCGGGACCTTCTGCTCCCCTACCAGGCTCTTGAAAGAGTTGCCCCCGGCAGGATTCGAACTCGGGACATTGAGTTCCGCACTCCAAGACGCTAACCACTTGGCCACCGCCTCCCCATGCCTCTTGGCTACTTGCCTCGGGCTGAAGCGTGCGGCCTTGTCCACGTGAAGGGATCCAAGGGTTTGAATGTCACCAAGGTCGTAGTTTTGAAGTTGAAATGCCGATGTAATAGATAGATCAAAGTAAACAATACAGACGTGATCATATAGGCAAAATTGTTCACTAGATAGATCAAAGTAAGCAATACAGACGTGATCATACAGGCAAAATTGTTCACTAGATAGATCAAAGTAAACAATACAGACGTGATCATACAGGCAAAATTGTTCACTAGATAGATCAAAGTAAACAATACAGACGTGATCATACAGGCAAAATTGTTCACTAGATATCAAAATAAACAATACAGACGTGATCACACAGGCAAAATTGTTCACTCAAGTGTATTTCATGCATTTCAAGAACACATCAGTAGGTTTCCTGTTAATATTAAGCATACACAAACTACCCCAACAGATAGAATGAGAGCCGTTCTGACATATCTCTCCTGCAATATTTTATCCTAAGGAAATCAAGGGACAACACGGAGATGATCCCTTCTAGCTCTTGCTAACAAATCGCCACGTTAGTAAGAGTGCTGCTCCTCACAGTAAGCATTGTGCAAACGTCGCCTAATTCGTTAAATACGTCTAAGAAATTATTACCAGGATTCACAAACTGATTACCTTACACTTAAAATATAATTGTGTGTGTGTGTGTGTGTGTGTGTGTGTGTGTGTGTGTGTGTGTGTGTTGTGTGTGTGTGTGTGTGTGTGTGTGTGTGTGTGTGTGTGTGTGTGTGTGTGTGTGTTGTGTGTGTGTGTGTGTGTGGGTGTGTGTGTGTGTGTGTGTGTGTGTGTTGTGTGTGTGTGTGTGTGTTGTGTGTGTGTGTGTGTGTGTGTGTGTGTGTGTGTGTGTGTGTGTGTGTTGTGTGTGTGTGTGTGTGTGTGTGTGTGTGTGTGTGTGTGTGTGTGTGTGTGTGTGTGTGTGTGTGTGTGTGTGTGTGTGTGTGTGTGTGTGTGTGTGTGTGTGTGTGTGTGTGTGTGTGTGTGTGTGTGTGTGTGTGTGTGTGTGTGTGTGTGTGTGTGTGTGGTGTGTTGTGTGTGTGTGTGTGTGTGTGTGTGTGTGTGTGTGTTTGTGTTGTTGTGTGTGTGTGTGTGTGTGTGTGTGTGTGTTGTGTGTGTGTGTGTGTGTGTGTGGTGTGTGTGTGTGTGTGTGTGTGTGTGTGGTGTGTGTGTTGTGTGTGTGTGTGTGTGTGTGTGTGGTGTGTGTGTGTGTGTGTGTGTGTGTAATGTATGGTATTGGTAGGTGATGTAATGAAAAAGAAAAGTGTGTTCAACTACATCCGGTGCAGGGTAAGACCTGCCAACCCAACCACAGGGGACATCCACCTATAGTCAATTTTTTTAACGAGACAGAAAATCCATTCTATCTTACGGTCTCATGCTTAAAATAATGCTTATGTTTGCCTGATAATATGGTTAACTATGATAAAATACCACTGAAATTTAGAAGAACGGTAGTATTCCCTTCTCCTGGCATTAAATATCAGTCAGTAAGCAGCAAGGGGTCAGGATTTCTTGCCTCGTTAAAAAAAATAGACTTTAGGTCGTGGCTGCAGGTACACAGTGATTGATCTTTCTGAAAGCCATTTAGGATCACAATGAAAAAAATGGAGAAAAAGAGGCATGAAAAAAGACAATGGATGGAAGATTGGAAGCATGACGGGGAAAAAACAAGGAAGGGAGGCAGAGAGGGCGTCAGGAAGGCGTGGGAGCGGAGTCACCTAGGGGACGCCGCGACACAGTCCCCTTATTTAGCTGCAAAGTGCGTAGTGTTAACATTTACCTGTGTGATGTTAGAGACGGATAAAATATGCGACCAGTAAACATAGACTTATATGTTGAACTTGTAACAATGACTTAAAATCACACACACACAAACACACACACCACACACACACACACACACACACACACACACACACACACACACACACACACACACACACACACACACACACACACACACACACACACACACACACACACACACACACACACACACACACACCACACACCCACACACCACACCACACACACACACACACCCACACACACATAACACACACACACACACACACACACACACACACACACATACACACACACACACACACACACACACACCACACACAGGGTCAGGAAAATGCATTACTTGCTAGATTCTCACAATAATTATCAACGCCTTAACCCCTCTGACGATGCTGGTGTTATTGCCGCCTAGTGTAGGAAGCATCTCTTGTGTGAGGAGGAGGAAGGAGGAAGGCAGGGAAGGAGGAAAGCAGCGAAGGATACAGGCAGAGAAGGAAGAAGATAGGGAAGGAAGCAGTGAAGGAGGAAGGAAGGGGAGGAGGGAAGAATCATAGGGAAGGAAATAACAAACTGCATCGTTTTCGCCACCAAATGCAGTCACGCACACGCCAAACACCATTACAAATACATCGTTTCTATCCGTGCTTCCTCTTTATCCACCTATAAACCACAATCACCACCACCTCCTCCACATCACTACCATCACGCACATACTCACTACCCATTACCACAACGTAACCCTTCCATCTGTACCCATCCGTATATCCAGCTAAACTTCCTGCTGCTACTCTTCGATTACCACAACCTCAATCTCACACAACCCCTATGCCACCACTACTACTACAATTCCTTTACGCACAGTCTTACCTTAACCCTTACCCCTACTACCTCCTCGTCTCCTTACCTTCGCACACACACGTCTTCCACGCTTCAGGTAAAGGCTCGTCTTCCAACCACAGCCTCACACGCTACACGATTTCCAGCAGTAATGGTAAACATGAAGGGGGTTGTTTGCATAGCCCCCCCTTGCTGTCTTTCTTCCTCCTCCTCCTCTCCTTCCCTTCTTCTACCTTCTCTTACTCCTCGTCCTTCGCCTCCTTCTCCTTCTCTTGCTGTCTTTACTCCTCCTCCTCTCCTTCTTTTCTTCTACCTTCTCTTACTCCTCATCCTTCGCCTCCTTCTCCTCCTTTCTCCTACCTTCTCTTACTCCTCGTCCTTCTCCTTCTCCTCCTCTCCTTCCCTTCTCCTACCTTCTCTCACTCCTCATCCTTCGCTCCTTCTCCTCCTTTCTCCTACCCTTCCTTACTCCGTCTTCTCCTTTCCCTCTCCTCCCTCTCCTACCTTCTCTCCGACCTCATCCTCGCCTCCTTCCTTTTTCTCCTACATTCTCTTACTCCTGTCCTTCTCTCCTTCTCTCCTCTCCTTCCCTTCTCCTATCTTCTCTTACTTTCCTCATCCTTCGCCTCCTTCCCTCCAGGCCGCGTGAAGGCAAAACACACACCAAACACACACAGCCCCGGCACCCTCGGTTCCCGAAGCCCAATGCACGACAGGCGGGCTGAGCATATTATCTGGATTCATCTTACTTCATCTTCATCTTTCTTCTCCTTTCTCGTG
>JACEEZ010006992.1:15000-57500 GCA_016584305.1 Chionoecetes opilio | reverse complement strand
TTTTCCACCCTCATCACCACCTCCACCAGAATAACTAACAACACAGCCCATTAAGCCACCATGAAACGACCACCACAACCATTACCACTAACAACACTACACTTATCGACCACCATCATCATCACTATCACCACAAGTATCACCACAACACCACTATGTATGCAAAAGGTCCCCTCATGATGTCAGGAGGACTCATCCCTCTCCATACATACTCAATACTTGCTTCGGACTCCACTGACGATGGGAAAAGTTATGACTAATGAGCAGACAGAGGCGCACGGCAGGACGTTGAAAAAAAAGAAATATGGGATGCGGGGAGAAGGGGAGAGTAGGAAGGGATGAGAAGGATGGAATAAAAGAGAGAGAGAGAGGAGAGAGAGAGAAGAGAGAGAGAGAGAGAGAGAGAGAGAGAGAGAGAGAGAGAGAGAGAGAGAGAGAGAGAGAGAGAGAGAGAGAGAGAGAGAGAGAGAGAGAGAGAGAGAGAGAGAGAGAGAGAGAGAGAGAGAGAGAGAGAGAGAGAGAGAGAGAGAGAGAGAGAGAGAGAGAGAGAGAGAGAGAGAGAGAGAGAGAGAGAGAGAGAGAGAGAGAGAGAGAGAGAGAGAGAGAGAGAGAGGAGAGAGAGAGAGAGAGAGAGAGAGAGAGAGAGAGAGAGAGAGAGAGAGAGAGAGGAATATGCAAGGAAGAAGAGGAGCAGACAGAAGAAGATGATTGATTCATTTTGAAGGGGGGGTTTGGGCTACAAACACTTTTCAGAGATTAGATTACAGGAATGAACTCTGCGGTAACGTCTTCCTGCATTTCACTAATTATGCAGACTCATGGACTTACCATTTGTGTGCGTGTGTGAGTGTGTGTGTGTGCTTTTGTGTGCTTACAGGACAGGCGTGGGGCTGGGGTGAGGCAGGCGTGTGCTGGGGTGAGACAAGCGTGGGGCTGGGGTGAGGCAGGCTACGGTGGTGGTAGGTGGTCTACCCCGAGGCACTTTGACCAGTGACCAATGACAGCAACAACACGATTGGTGTTTGGACTCACATTGTTGTTTAAAATATACTACTACTACAAACATCAATACATGGGTCCGAAGGGCCCACAAGCACTTGTCTAATATACTATAGGAGTAGCCGTGTGTCTCTGTATGTGTGTGTCTGTCTGTCTGTTTGGGGTAGCCGAAACTTTAAATTAATTTTGATGAGAGTAGGCTAAAAAAATCGCAAATAAATCGTAGGTGGTAAGCGGCTTAGTCCCATGTCGTTTGAATTATTTTGAAGGGGGGTTTTGTGCTAAAAACACTTTAGGAGTATTAGATTACAGGAAAAACTCTGCGGTAACGTCTTGCCGCATTCCACAAACTCAGTAGACTCATGGACGTTTGTGTGCGTGTGTGAGTGTGTGTGTGTGTTGGAATCACACGGAACACAAAGGGTTGGAATCACACGGAACGGGGTCTACCCCGAGGCACTTTGACCAGTGACCAACGACAGCAACATCACGATTGGAGTTTGCAATCACATGTTGTCTAATGTATACTACTATTACAAACATCAATACATGGGTCCGAAGGCCCTCTTGTATACTATAGGAGTAGCCGTGTGTCTCTGTGTGTGTGTGTCTGTCTGTCTGTTTTGGGTAGCCGAAACTGTAAATTCAATTTTGATGAGAGTAGACTAAAAAAAATCGCAAATAAATCGTAGGTGGTAAGCGGCTTGGTGCCATGTCGATTGAATAATTTTGAAGGGGGGTTTTGGGGTAAAAACACTTTAGGAGTATTAGATTACAGGAAAAACTCTGTGGTAACATCTTGCCGCATTCCACAAACTCGGTAAACTCATGGACGTTTGTGTGCGTGTGTGAGTGTGTGTGTGTTGGAATCACACGAAACACAAAGGGTTGGAATCACACGGAACGTGGTCTACCCCGAGGCACTTTGACCAGTGACCAACGACAGCAACATCACGATTGGAGTTTCCAATCACATGTTGTCTATTATATACTCTTACTACAAACATCAATACATGGTCCGAAGGGCCCACAAACACTTGTATACTATGTAGGAGAACAGGATATAGCGTAAAACAAAGCTGGAGAAGGAAGAGGAGGAGGAATATCAGATATATAGGAGAAGGAGGAGGAAGCTGAGCTGGGATGGATAATTGTTTATGATATGTCTGCTATATTTGTATGTTTTCGTGCCGGTGTGGCGGTACAGAAGATACGCCGTGCCAGTTGGTCCAGCGCATGCGTTGAATACAAAATTTGGTGTTTTTAAATCTAACCTAACCTTACCTTACCTAACGTACCAAACCTAACCTAATTTATCTAACACAAAATAACCTAAAATACCGCCCTAGACCATGATGTTTGGTCCGAGTAACAGCCCGCGTCGTCTGTTTGTTTACATGCACCGAGTTTTGCGCATGCGCTGGACCAACCGTCACGGCGGATCTTCTATACCACCACACCGGCATCATGTCTGCATCACACTCACTTCTCGGTGCTGACTGTCTCCTTATACTATTGTTGTTGTGATGGCGTCTCACAGTTGCTTGTCCATACACTCGATGAATCATGGTAAGAGGAACATAGACTCACTATTAGAAAAAGGAAGACAAGTAACGCCATCCACGAATATCATTGAAATATGTAATTAATGACGGAACTATGACCTCTATGGTCAATTTTACGAACTAATTTGTCAAGTAAACTGCAATCTGGTGGTAGAGTTGTGAACTAATGGACGAGAGCACCGCCATCTAGTAGCCGAGTGCCACATATAAACTGTTACATATCACTGCCATCTTACGCCGGGATATCACACTAAAAATCTAGAGTTGCCACCTAGTGCATTACTGTACATTATGCTAATCACGTACGGTTATAATAGTGCTTATGAAATGTGCCGAGTGTCCATTTTCAATAAATCTGAGAGAATGCTTCGAAACATGAATAGCTAGTTGGCTAAGCTTTTGACGCTCCGAGTACCTGTGGGGATGTTTAAAAGAAACATTATGTACCTTGATGGGAGGAGGAATACAAAGGAAGAACAGAAAACAACAACCCTACGAGGCCAAACGGGGCTGCCTGCGTGACTATTATCCAGCACAGTGTTTTCAACCTTTTTACCACCACGCCCCCTTAAGTAGCTGGTCCTTGCCTCCATGCCCTTCCTGCACTTCTTTAATAATAATAATAATAATAATGATAATAATGATAATGATAATGATAATGATAATGATATAATAATGATAACAATTATAATAATAATGATAATTATATTTATAATAGTAATAATGGTAATTTTGATAAAATAACAATGATAGTAATGATGATGATAATAATAATAATAATTATAATTATAATAATAACGATAGAAATAATAGTAATAATACCAATGATGTCAACGATAATAATGATGCTAATATATATACCAATACTTATAATAATAACAATAATTATTATAGTAATAATAACAAATAATAATATACATAAAAGTCTGCTCTACTGAGTTAGTGAAACCTGGCAAAGCGTCACCGCAGAGGTTTTCACACACACTTACGTACTTCTCTGTACCGACTTTCTTCGCTCACCCTCACGAGCAAGCTTCATTTTAAAGCGAAGGCCGGGCTTCACAATTTAAATACTTGACAGTTCCTCCTTTTTCTCTCATGGCTCACGCCCCCCTAGGTAATTACCCACGCCCCCCCAGGTTAAGAACCATTGATCTAACACTATAGTTTGTACGATTTAGAGGCAAAAGAATAGCAAAATCGAAGGAAGAAGGATGTGGAGAGGAGACAGAAAAAGGGCGAGGACGAGGAAGGAAGGGTTGGGGTGGAGGGGGAAGGAAGGCAGGGAAGAAAGGGTGTTGGCCAGGTGGGAACAAAAGGCGGTGAAAATGTATCGCAGGCGTAGCATTGTGATGTTGAGCGTGGTGGTGAGGGAGTGAGAACGAGCCTGTGAGGAAGGGAAGATAGATGGCAAGTGTTTGTTGTGGAGAGGTGGATGGGGGAGATAGAACAAAGGGAATAAAATGAACGTGAACATTCTGGTATAGGTGCAGAAAGGGGCGGGACAGGTGCACGAGACAGATGGGTGAGCGTTGAGAGGACGGAGGAGCGTAGGTGTGGGAAAGGAGATGAAAAGGAAGGAATAATGATGATAGAAGGCAGCAAGGGTGTGTGATAAGAGGCTGGAAGCTATGCTGGCTGTCTGGTGCACAAATTAAGAAATCATTTGTTTGTCTAGTTTGTCAACCTTTATGTCAATTTAACTAGGGCGTGATGGTCGGGTTAATTTGTTATCTGTTTCTCATTCAATCACCTTTTCAACTTTTCTGTAAACATAGCTTACATATCAGGTTGGCTTGCCTCGTATGGTGGGGTATTCAGTATGTATCCTGATCTCTTAAAAGGTACGACTTTACTTTATTTGGCTGAAGCCAATTAGTGATCCACGCGCATGCGTGTTTTAAACAATGCTATTATCGCCATCCTAAGCACTTAAAAAGTTATTTACTAAGAGGGGAGGCAGCATGTCCATGGCTCAAATTCACACCAACACGGATCCATTACACCCACACACTCAAATTCACTACAGGAACACCCACAGCACATGTTTCTTAATTTTATCATTCACATCAGTACACAGGATAAGCACTCACACACCATAGATCAACCGCTGCTGAATAGGCCAACCACCACCCCGGTCACAAACCCACCGCACCCGGAACCCATCACTACGAGGGGACAGGTAGGATCACAAAAACACACCCACACACTTTCACCACCGCACGGGGATCAACCCCAGGGATCTCCGGTTGTAGCGGGTTAACCACTCGGCATCAAGCCGAACACCCATCGACCCACGGCAGCGAAACAACACGCACACTACAACAACACACAAGCCCCTACCACACACAGTGAATGGCACACACGAGCACGGTTTGGACACCCCACCCGGTGTGCTAGGCCAACACTAAGGCTAAGGATGATGGTTAAATGTGAATGCACACGGAGCCCAGGGTTGTCCGAGCCGAAAAAGGCTCTTTAAAACCAGATGCACACACACACCCAGCCAACACAGACACCCGTACCGCGATACCCCCCCACACATGCTACCAACCACAACAAGAACACACACACAGCAACGGAACCGAGCCATACACCCGTTGCCAGGCCCTGTTTAAAACAGAGAGAGAGAATGGATAGAAACGGGAAGAGAGAAGACACAAGAGAAAAACAAGAGAGCAAACATAGGCACAAAACACACAACAACGCACACATCACCTTTTCAGCTACACACACACAAACACCACAACACTAACACAACACTGTCCGTTAGAAGGAAGAGGTAATGACTAGGGGAATCGGTTTGGGACATTAAAAATGAGAAAGAAGAGGAAAGTTACATACAGCGAGGTACCTTGCACGAAATTACAATGACTTTGGTTACGAAGTGGCACAAAAGGCTTTCCAAGCACGGGCAAGACTTAAGAGCACCTTTTGGGGCTTAAATCGATGCAAATACAGATTGACGATTCCCAATATATACGCAAGATGCATAGGTAGGAGATTAAATTAATTGTAAGCCTATAAAGTCTTGGGTGTGCCAAGAAAGGAGGAAAATTAAGACCTTGAAATGTGGAAGGGAGCAGAACAATTGGGATGAGAGATATTGTAAAATAAGGTAGGGGAGTTTATATATTAACAAATACCTAAAGTATGTGCGATTTAACGAAGAAAGAGAACAAATAGACTTGAATCTGTGAAGAAGTTTTATAAAAATGGGCATTAAGGAAGATAGAGCTATAGATACTTGGTGAGGAGTTTATTATTTGAATCAAATTTCAATGTGTTAAAATCTAAATGGTAGATGTTTTTGAGACTTAAGGAGTATTAGAAATAGCAGTAACGCCAAGGGTTATCTTGATCCATAGTAAGCTATGTTACTTTTGAATGCAGTAATATTCTAGGTATTGTAGTTAATGATGTAAAGTTAATATTATGAGTAATTGTGACTTAAGGGATAAGAATTATAAGAAATGAATAAGCTAGTGTTATCTTGAACCCATAGCATCTAATAAGACCTACAAGAATTCCTAATAACCAAAATGTATTGGAGAGTAATGAATAGGAACAAACATAGAGGCAAACTACACACAGGGAAAAGACATGTCAAATAAGACATGAATCACAGTAGGTCCAACTCCACAGCAACGTAACAGAACACCAAAAGACACGCTACAAACATTCAAAGATTATTTCGAAAGGACCCACATCAAACAATCACGTCAACGCAACGCATCACGATACGACTGAATATACGCCTATCACTAAGGGAAGCACAACACATTTCATAAGTATTAAAATCCGAATAGGATGCACTGTCAATTGTTTGAATGTGTAGAGTGTTGATATGTGTACTGATTAGCCTCGTAGGAATAACATATACCACATTTTGAAACAGCGAAAGGGAGGTCTAAGCCTTATGGTGTGTGTATGTGTTTGGTATAGTTTTCTCGTGGCGGACACCTATTCATAATTTAACAAAAATGGTTGCAGATTGAAGGAAGCGATTAGGTAGTATGGATGATCGATATTTTTTTTGTTTTTGTTTTTAGAGCTATTGAGCGATGGGGGGGATGAAAAAAAGGGTGGGAGAATGGGGAGGCTTGATGAGGATGGTGTGGGTATGGGTAAGGGTGAGTGGGGTGGGGTGGGTGATGGGTGAGTGAATGGGTGGGGGGTGATGGGTGAGGGGTGAGGGAATAGAAGGGGGGTGATGGGTAATGGGTGAGTGAATGGGTGTGTGGTGATGGGTAATGGGTGAGTGAATGGGTGGGGGGTGATGGGTAATGGGTGAGTGAATGGGTGGGGGGTGATGGGTAATGGGTGAGTGAATGGGTTGGGGGTGATGTGAATGGGTTGGCGTTAATACATACATTTCTACATCCATGATTTCAGGAAAGTTAGAAGGGGCTATCTGAAGAGTCTGTGTTTGGTGGGCCTTCGGCCCACCAAACACAGGTGGTGGGCCCTAGGCCCACCAATAGCCCTCCGCAGGAGCTAGCCAAAAAGTCCGCCCGGAGGGTGGCTTTGCGGCTAGTAAAACATAATCTGAAGAGCAAAACCTGCAAAAATCCACGAACACTCATAGAATTCTTCACAAGCAATCACAAACAAGTAGCACAGCTCATGAAGGCAACGAACCGTCGTAAAAACAGAGGTGCCGCACTCGCGAAATGCCGTGAGGCAGACGGCAGTGATACTCCTGGAGCCAAGGGGTGTTTTCATGTTTGAGAGGGCCCCGAGATCACTCGCCTGATTTGATGGAGGACCACCTGGGGCATAATATTAACGAGTGGCTCATCTGAAACCTGGCAATAATCTCATAAATCAAGGATTTGTCAAAATTGTGCTTTCCGGAAAGGACCCTCCGAATGACAGGTGAGCCTCCTTTCGATCGCCATAGCACCTAAACAAAGACACTTACGGAAATTAATTACCACTCAAAAGAAAGCTTAACTTATCTGCTACAAGATTTAGCTAAAGGGAAGTTGATTACACAATGAACGTTATCAGTAGGATCAAGAATGTAATTAATCTATCGAACAGATGCAAGGTGAAAAAAATAGATGGAATATTTTTTGTCCTTACATCATTTTGCTCATCCTCATTGTGCGATTGCATTCAATGTACTGAGTTTGATTTGTTGTGCCGGGTGCGCGGGACGGGTGTGCGGGACGGGTTGTATTTCTTCATACAACAATGACATAAAATCTGGTGTTGCAGTGGACACAAGGGACACCCCGAGACCACCAAGCACAGGCCCTTCAGCTGAGGAAGCACTCGCTGTTCACTCCGCACGCCAAGAGGCCGCAAGAACAACATCACAGGGAGTTATAGGATGTCTGCTACAATCATGAACATTGCGTCCTCTAATTCTCCGTATTAAAACTCCCTATTGACTTATTGACCTATTGACTTGACCCTCCCGATTGGCACTGGGACTCACCAAACTCAAGAGACAGTAATTTCCGTCATGGTAGGACCCACGCATACCCATAACTTATAGCTATAGGTACGTGGATATCCCATGCCTTTAGCTATAGGTACGTGGATATCCCATGACTTATAGCTATAGGTACGTGAATATCCCATGAGTTATAGCTATAGGTACGTGGATATCCCATGACTTATAGCTATAGGTACGTGGATATCCCATGACTTATAGCTATAGGTACGTGGATATCCCATGACTTATAGCTATAGGTACGTGGATATCCCACGAACACTGAAGCCTTGCCACAAAGAGCCTTCAATGTTGACTGGCGTATCTGTCTAGTTTATGTCATGGGGGGGGGAGAGAGAGAGAGAGAGAGAGAGAGAGAGAGAGAGAGAGAGAGAGAGAGAGAGAGAGAGAGAGAGAGAGAGAGAGAGAGAGAGAGAGAGAGAGAGAGAGAGAGAGAGAGGAGAGAGAGAGAGAGAGAGAGAGAGAGAGAGGAGAGAGAGATGAGAGAGAGAGAGAGAGAGAGAGAGAGAGAGAGAGAGAGAGAGAGAGAGAGAGAGAGAGAGAGAGAGAGAGAGAGAGAGAGAGACGAGAGAGAAGAGAGAGAGAGAGAGAGAGAGAGAGAGAGAGAGAGAGAGAGAGAGAGAGAGAGAGAGACTTTCCGGCAAAACACACACATTAACAAACACAAACACACACAGACATATAAAGACAGGTACAGGCAGAATTAGATACAGACAGACAGACAGAAACACATACAGAAAGCGGGAAATTAGATACAGACAGACCAATATAGCAAGACTAATAATAAAGACATGTCGGTACGTTATTTCAGTTGCCACAAGCTGCCAACACTGATAAGTTTTTCTTTCTTCCACTTTCAATTCAGTGTTTCATAAGAACATAAGAAAATAAGAAAAGAAGGTACAAGAGGCCGCGAGGCCTACACGTGGTAGTTCCTGTCACCTAACACTACCTACATCCACCTTTCATCCCCATCCATGAACCTATCCAGCTCCTCTTTAAAGCTCCCTAATGACTCCGCACTAACTACCTGTCTACTGAGAACATTCCATTCGTTCACCACCCTATTTGTGAACCAGTTTTTCCCTATTTCCTTTCTAAATCTACGCTTTTCCAGCTTGAATCCGTTACTTCTTGTTCTACCCTGGTTAAGAGCCGTAAGAACTGTTCCTACCTCTCCTCTATTAAATCCCTTTATCCACTTAAAAACTTCTATCAGATCGCCCCTTACTCTGCGTCTCTCGAGTGAGTGTAATTTTAATAACTTCAATCTCCTCTCATAACTAAAGTTACGCATGGTAATATAATACAACAATGTAAAATATGCAATTTATAACAATATAAAATATGCTGAAAAATACTACAAAACAAGTTCTAAATTAACCTTGAAAATATTCTTTATTCATTTATGCGACAAATCATGCTGCATATCCTTTCTTTCTTTCTTTCCATTTTCCTTTCAAATCATATCCATTCCCGCTTTTAGTGGGACTTAGCACTGCAGAGTCCGGCTTAGGTAGGTACATAAGGTGGTAAGATTTTTGTTTGATTAAAAGAAGCAAACCAAAAAGAAATAAGTGATAGCCAGAAAGTTATACATAAAACTTTGACCAAACGCTTTTAACGTTAGCAGGATTGGCCAGCTATGTAGCTTAGCCGTACTGTGCTAGGTTGCAGCCAAGGGATTAATGGCGTGCGTTCCTGCATTAGTGGATCAGTATTCTCCCTAAACGCCAGGCAGCCCCCCTGGCGCACTCCTTTAGGTAACATTGTGGTGCAGCCAAAGGATTAATGGCGTGCGTTCCTGTCCACGTGTTACATGTTCATATTTTCCTTCCATATATTATATCTTGTCGCCTCAAGGCGAGTCACTTTCTCCCGTGCTCCAGCGCTGCTTGACAGGAAACAGCACCTTGACGCGCATTTCGCCCACGCTCAGAGTCGGGGTCTGGCTGGCCCACTGCACCACCTCCCTCACCGCCGCGATCAGCGCACCCAGGCCAGGGCGCTCACTGGGGTTGCGGCTTCGAGCCCCGCGCACCCACTCCAGCAGATTGGCCAGCCTGGGGTTGCGGGGCCGCCCCTGGTGCAGCTGTAGCGCCACTTGCAGCATGTGGGCCAGCGCGTACACGTCACTGGCTTCGCTGAAGGACGCGGTGTGCAGCAGCAGCTTCGGAGCGATCCACGGGTAGCGGTCCGTGTCGCTTGTTGTGCGGAAGTTGCTCGGAGTGCCCCGCCGCGCGGCCAGGCCCAGGTCAATGACCGTCGCTACGGGGCCTTGCTCTATCATGGCAACACAAATGTTGTCCACCTTAATATCGTTGTGGGTAAAGCCGCGATCCAAAAGTCGCTGCAGCGTCCGCGACACCTGCAGAAACACTTGCATCACGTCTACAAACTAGGCGGCCGCGCTGAAATAGTTATCGGCGGTGTTGCCGGCGTAATACGTGACTAACTGTCTGGTTTGGACGCACACGCCGAAGAGGCGCTGCACGCCGGGCACGCTCGCCTCCTTCAGGTTAATGGCCTCGGACACCAAAACCCACAACGCATTCTTTACATGGAACGTTTTGACGACGAGTTGGTGGTGCGTGTCGGGCTCGCGCACGAGACAGCACGAGCCGTAGCTGCCGGCGCCCAGACTCTGGCACTACAACGCACTCATGGCCTCCACCTTGCGCTTGTCCAGGAGACGAATGTCCTGGTGACCCAGACGAAGCATGGCGTGCCGCTCCGACTTGGACACATTGGCAGGGATGCTCGAAAATCCCTCGTAAGGGAGAACTTACGAGTGTATGGCTACAATAACCTTACGAGGGTGGGCTGAGGGAGATGCTCGTACCGAGCCGTCACTCCCGTACGGTTATCGGTGGCCTCTGGGTGGGGAATATAGGGATATTCTAGGGATATGTGTGGGGAAATTCTGTTGACCAATCACAGAGCAGCGCCTCGCATGACGCGGCCTTATCTAGCCAATCATCATGCTCTCAGCTGTCAGGGAGCCCGATAAATAAATTTAAAGACAATTCAAATGCCGCTGTTGTGCTAAAATCGGCCCATTTCGGAAATCGTCCCGCGGACGCTTATTTAACCTAAGTAACTCTACAAAACTTAACACAAACCTATCATAAACCTTACCTAACCTAAGTCAGACCTAAACATAACTTAACCTAAACCTAAAAACTATGTTTGCCGGTGTTGAGCTAAGATCGACTGATTTCCGAAATAGGGCCGATTGTAGCTCACTATCGCCAGAATGTTATGATAATACATAGCTGCCATATTAGCCTTTCAGCGTAATATTCTCCCGCTGATTACTACAGAGACGTACCCAGGGTATACCTTGATGCGCTGATCATAGGTTCGAGTCCCGCGTGCCCGAAATTAGTATCTATAGACCACTGCTGGCCCGCGCCGTACGTATGCCGTATCCGTGGCCCTGGCGGTACTCTGTTATAGTGGACGAGAACTGCGCGTTCGCTCTTTAGGTCAGACAACACACTGGGGGGCTAACACCTCACTGTGACACACGTGACACTTGTGTGCAAGGATAGTATAGCTTTATAATATCCTTGCTTGTGTGTATACGTGCGTGTGTACTAGTACGTCAGACATTTGATACCACCACCACCACCGGATCATTATAGCGGCCAAACTTGTATGATGAACTATACGTTTTGATTCAAGAAGTCGACCGATATATATATTTAATATATAGCTTTGCCCTGATATGAATTTATTACAAGTATAGGTATTGTATGTTAAATATGATATATATGGAGTCAATGATGCAATAAACACATCACATTTCAAACAGGCAAGCATGAAATGGCTCTATAATACACAATAAACATAAAATATAGTGATACAACTTCTTTGTTTATGTCTTGTCGCTTCAAATTTCACTCCCTTAGGGAGTTAAGGGTGCTCCAGACCACCCTTAGCCTCGCGGTCCCGTACCAAGTGAGAAAACGGTTTGAGTATCTCCCTTAGAGGCGCTACGAGGTAAAAGTCCCCTAAGGTAATACTTACGGGCCCGTAACTCTTTCGAGCATCTCCCCCCTTGCCTGTTACTCTTATCTGCCCCTACACGCCAGTCTTTGGCGGAGCGTCGCAACGGGGCGACGGCGACGTTTTTGCAGGCGACTTTGTCGCCGGCGACGACGGCTGTTTCTTGATTTGAAGTAAATCGCGAGGCCTCTGGAGGGACGCGGCGGCTGTCTCCTCCACGTGGTCGCCTCCGCACCGCGGCATCTTGGTCGGCACCGGAGACTGTCCGCGGGCCGACGCCAGCTGTCTTTTCCTGGAGGGATTCTGTGCACCGTCCGCCGCTGTGCCGTCCTTGAGGGAATCAGCCTCGCGCACGCCTGAATCCCTGCCTGTGCACACTTCCTCCCCCGCCACCGAGGCGTGCTTGGTCTTCTTGACGGGTGGTGGAGGCTGCTCATTATCATGTGCGGCGATCTTCCGCTTGAGCTGCTGCCTTGTCACCACGCCTGGTTTTGTGACCAGATCCTCCTCAGACACCAGCGATAGCCTGGGTTTCTTGATGACAGGGCCGAGGTCCTCATCGCTGGGGAGGGAAGCAGCCTTTCGCTTGTTCATTGGGAGCAGAGAAGTGGCACGCCGCTGTTCCTCAGAGCGATATATTGCCTTCCTTGGGTGAAACATCACTCTGTCAGAGCTTTGCCCTCACCGCGCACGCTCCCGCAGCAGGGTAGCAATATGAAAAATGTTTTACAGTATATCAACATGACCTAATAAGGAAATGCCAAATAAGGGGGATACACGCACTGAAGGTTTACTGTGAATGGATATCAGAAGGGATTTCCACCCATACCGACCATGCACAAAGTTCTATTCTTCTTAACTCCAACCTCTTGTCAACTCAAACTTCCAATATCCAATCTTGGAACCACCGTCACCACCGCCGACTCCACCTTCACCGGAGGCCTCGCCGCCGCCGCCACCTTCACCAGAGGCCTCGCCGCCGCCACCACCTTCACCAGAGGCCTCGCCGTCCCCGCCGCCGCCGCCGCCGCCACCTTCACCAGAGGCGTCGCCGCCGCCGCCGCCACCTTCACCAGAGGCGTCGCCGCCGTCACCTTCGCGTTGTGGCGTCTTCCCTCCCAGCCGAAAATAGGCACCGATGTCAAGCACGAGTGGAAGGCATCGTGTGTGTGTGTTGTGTGTGTGTGTGTGTGTGTGTGTGTGTGTCTGTGTCTGTGTCTGTGTCTGTGTCTGTGTCTGTGTCTGTGTCTGTGTCTGTGTGTGTGTGTGTGTTACCTAATTACCCTAACATTTCTTTCAACTAATGAAGAAATTAAATCAATCTGGCTGAATATAGTTTAATAGCATCCCGGGGATGACCTTAACCTTTCCTGAAAGTTTGGTTGAAATTGGGACAGAAATGGCGGACCTTAGCTGGACAGAAAGACATCCAGTGCATTGCAGTAATTACCTCTGCGGTAACGCCTTGCCATGGTACACTAACTCCGAAAACTTTTATGTTAATAACTAGCCGCAAAGCCGCCCTCCGGGCGGACTTTTTGGCTAGCTCCTGCGGAGGGCTATTGGTGGGCCTTCGGCCCACCACCTGTGTTTGGTGGGCCGAAGACTCTCCAGATAGCCCCTTCTAGCTTTCCTGAAATCATGGATGTAAAAATGTATGTATTAACGCCAACCCATTCACATCACACCCAACCAATTCACTCACCCATTACCCATCACCCCCCACCTATTCACTCCACTCACCCATTACCCATCACCCCCCCACCCATTCACTCACCCATTACCCATCACCCCCCACCCATTCACTCACCCATTACCCATCACCCCCCACCCATTCACTTACCCATTACCCATCACCCCCCAGCCATTCACTCACCCATTACCCATCACCACACACCCATTCACTCACCCATTACCCATCACCCCCCATCTATTCCCTCACCCATCACCGATCACCCCCCACCCATTCACTCACCCATCACCCCACACCCATTACCCATCACCCCACCCATTCACTCACCCATTACCCATCACCCTACATCAAGGCTTCCTCAATTCTCGCAACCCACTTTTTTCACAATTCTCGCTAATAGCCTGCTAAAAAAGAAAAGAAAAAAGTGATCGGATCATCTCATAAGTGGGCTTAAAACCTTTCCCTGGTTGACCTGGTTCCAAAACTGTGCCATATGATGGGATTGGGGCACTGGGGGCGGCACCTATCGCGGACACACAGACAGACACACACACTTTCGCTTATATTATTATAGATAATAATAATAGTATCACCCGGAGGCATACAGTAATATTTTATCGTATTTATTTTATGTAATATTGTTATTATTCATATTATTATTATTATTATTACTATTGTCAAAGTCATGGTCATAGTAGTAGTACTGGTAATAGTGGTCAAGTAGTTGTAGTAGTTGTGCAATGATGAAGTATATGTATCATTATTTTGTTATTGTTGTTGTAATCTATAATAATATAAGCGAAAGTGTGTCTGTGTGTGTCTGTGTATCTGTGTGTCTGTGTGTGTGTCCGCGATAGGTGCCACCCCCCGTGCCCCAATCCCATCATGTGGCACAGTTTTGGAACCATCTCGACCAGGGGCAACTTTTAAGTCCACTTATGAGATGATCCGATCACTTTTTTTTTCTTCTTTTTTTTAGCAGCCTATTAGCGAGAATTGTGAAAAAAAATGTGGGTTGCGAGAATTGAGGAAACCTTGATGTAGGGTGATGGGTAATGGGTCAGTGAATGAGTGGGGTGATGGGTAATGGGTGTGGGGTGATGGGTGAGTGAATGGGTGGGGTGTGATGGGTGATGGGTGAGGGAATAGGTGGGAGGTGATGGGTAATGGGTGAGTGAATGGGTGTGTGGTGATGGGTAATGGGTGAGTGAATGGGTGGGGGGTGATGGGTAATGGGTGAGTGAATGGGTGGGGGGTGATGGGTAAGGCGTTAATACATACCATAGACCACTGTATACCTGGACTGTTCACGCGACAATGTTTTGAATTGCGGGGCTGCATAGGGGCCCGCGGGGTGCCCGACAAAGAGATATAGTCGTCTATGGACTATGATATAAACTGGTTTATCAGTATATATGGTATACTGTAGTCTTCGTAAATGTTTGTTCTATAATATTATCAAATAAAAAACAGTAAAACACGCTAAAGAAATGCCATAACGAGACTATGAAGAAATATGCATGAACTTAATATTCACTTAACTCTTCGCCATTTAAAACTTTGCGAGTCAACTTTTATCATGAAAGGTATCAATAGAAGCGTAATTTTATTAGCTTTCCATTGATGGATTTCGTTATCTGAGAAATTAATTAGAACCATGCATAAATTAACGTTAAATATATAAATAAAATCATCAATCGGGTAATTTTCCCGATTGATGATGTTATTTATTTACTTATATATTTCGGTTTTCTGATAAATGAATTAGTACCATGTATAAATTAGCGTTGCCTAAATAAATAGCCTCATCAATCGGGAAAATTACCCGATTGATGATTTTATTTATTTAGTTAACGCTAATTTATGCATGGTTTTAATTCATTTATCAGATAACGAAATATAGCAATGGAAAGCTAATACAATTGCGCTTCTATTGATACCCTTCATGATAAAAGTTGACTCGCAAAGTTTTAGATGGCGAAGATCCGGGCGATCCGGGCCGGGCGAAGATCGCCCGGCTTCCTCACAACTTCACACACCTATATAAGGCCTGCTGGACCTGATTTTACCTTAATGATGACACGTGTGCATTCACAAGGTATGCATGTTACTCACGGCTGTGTTGAAAACTCACCTGTAATGGTCTGGGAAGAAATAGGAATGAATAAGTGCACAGCGAGATGAAGGTGGGATCTGCATGTTGTCGCGAATCAGTTGACTCAAACCTCCACCCGTTGCGTTACCTCCTGTTGATTCTTGTATACCGATTCGCGATGCAACGGGTGGAGAAAAATTCTTGAATATAGCCCTATAACGCCATGAATAATATAAAACTCGTATATTTTCATTTTGCATAAACCTATGTTGACCATGACAACACTTAATTGTAGCTGGTTTGGTAGGGAATAATGGAAAATAAGTCAAGCTTGTCACCCCGAGACCCGACGTCCTGAGCTGACTGGAGGTTCCCAGACGGCTACCAGATGGCAGATCGAGCTCACTGTTATAGTCTAACCCAGGGGCTCCCAACTGGTGGGTTGTGACCCCCTGGGGGGTCGCAAAGGCTTGGCAGTAGGGTTGCGAAGCTTTGCTAGAAATGGCTTAGGAGAATATTTTTTTAACTCATCGATTTGATTTTTTTTGTTTTTATATTTTTCTTGAATTTGTTTCAGTGCAAAAAACGTGTTTTGATCATTATTATCATAAATTTGTATTCATGTATGGTGGGAGGCACGAAACGAGTCTCTGTGGTTTGCTATGTATTTATTATATTATGCCAAAGTTGGACCAATGCTGTCATTTCCAATCATTCCACTACCTGGGTTGGCTTGCTGTTGAAAACTGTGTATGCTGAGATTATTGAAGGAATTATTGAGGTCGTTATATTTTTTCTTCTCAAATAATTCGGTTGGAGAAATGAATTTATATATCTATTTTCTTTATTATGCCAAAGTTGAACCAATGCTATATTTTAGCTTGCTAATAAATAATTACAGAATTCATGAATCAATATTTTTTATGTTTATTTCCCTTTCCTTCACGTGTGTGGGTGGGTGTGGGTGTGGGTGTGGGTGTGGGTGTGGGTGTGGGTGTTAGTGTGGGTGTGGGTGTGGGTAGGTGGGTGTGTGTGTGTTTAGGTACCATGAGAGAGATAGTTTAGGTACCATGAGAGAGATAGTTTAGGTACCATGAGAGAGATAGTTTAGGTACCATGAGAGATATAGTTTAGGTACCATGAGAGAGATAGTTTAGGTACCATGAGAGAGATAGTTTAGGTACCATGAGAGATATAGTTTAGGTACCATGAAAGAGATAGTTTAGGTACCATGAGAGAGATAGTTTAGGTACCATGAGAGAGATAGTTTAGGTACCATGAGAGAGATAGTTTAGGTACCATAAGAGAGATAGTTTAGGTACCATGAGAGAGATAGTTTAGGTACCATGAAAGAGATAGTTTAGGTACCATGAGAGAGATAGTTTAGGTACCATGAGAGAGATAGTTTAGTTACCATGAGAGAGATAGTTTTGGTAATAAGAGAGAGATAGTTTAGGTACCATGAGAGAGATAGTTTAGGTACCATGAGAGAGATAGTTTAGCTACCATGAGAGAGATAGTTTAGGTACCAAGAGAGAGATAGTTTAGGTACCATGAGAGAGATAGTTTAGGTACCACGAGAGAGATAGTTTAGGTACCACGAGAGAGATAGTTTAGGTACCATGAGAGAGATAGTTTAGGTACCATGAGAGATATAGTTTAGGTAACATGAGAGAGATGGTTTAGGTACCATGAGAGAGATAGTTTTGGTACCATGAGAGAGATAGTTTAGGTACCATGAGAGAGATAGTTTAGTTACCATGAGAGAGATAGTTTAGGTACCATGAGAGAGATAGCTTAGGTACCATGAGAGAGATAGTTTAGGTACCATGAGAAAAATAGTTTAGGTACCATGAGAGAGATAGTTTAGGTACCATGAGAGAGATAGTTTAGGTACCATGAGAGAGATAGTTTAGGTACCATGAGAGAGATAGTTTAGGTACCATGAGAGAGATAGTTTAGGTACCATGAGAGAGATAGTTTAGGTACCATGAGAGAGATAGTTTAGGTACCATGAGAGAGATAGTTTAGGTACCATGAGAGAGATAGTTGAATTTCTGTTTCTACGTGTTGTTATTTCTGAGACACAAAAAACTAATCATCGTTTTTTTATTAATTCCTCTCTGTGTTTCATTCCAGGTCGTGAAGGAGGAAGACCCGTGGTGGTGGTGGTGGTGGTGGTGGTGGTGGTGGTGGTGGTTGTGTAGAGCTACTGCTTCCCCTCCACAAGACAGTGACCACACCACCACACACACACCACACCACACACACACACACACACACACACACACACACACACACACACACACACACACACACACACACACACACACACACACACACACACATAAATACTTCAAATAGGCGCGTGACAAATGACAGTGTACCTAATGAAGAGTGGAGTAATGAGATAACATAGTAAGAACACCTTAGGATTAATTCTTCTAACTGAGAGACTGATTGTCATTGATCCTGGAGCCTGGATGGATACAGATAGGGAAGGAGAAGAGATGGGGAAAGAGCAGAATGGAATGAATAAAAGGCACGGGAAGGTGGTACGAACAGATGGAGACTGAATGATGAGAAAAAAAAGAAAACAGGAGAAAGGGGGAGGGGATATTGATACAGAGAGTGAAGAGGAAAAGGGTAAAAAAGGGGGGGGGTGTGAAGGAAAAAAGGGGAAAAAGGGAAGAAAAAAGGGGGGAAAGGGGGGAAAAAAGGGGGAAAAAAAAGGGGGCAAAGGGGGGGAAAAAGGGAAAAAAAGGGGGGGGGAAGGGAAAAGTTTAAAAAAGGGTTATTGGCCCTTGGGGAGGTGGGGGTATTGTAAGAGATTTTTTTAAGGGGAATGGGAAAATTTAAAAAAAAGTTCCAAAAACCAAAGAGAATTAGGAGGAAAATTTTTGGGAAGGAGAGAAAAATTTGGTTAAAGGAATTTGGTGGGGATTTGCCTTTAAGTGTTTGGACCGGGAGAAAAGGGTTTGGGGGGTTTGGAACGGAGGAAAGTTAGAACGAGAGAGATAGTTGGTTTGAGAGAATAGTTTGGGGCATGGAGAAGTTTAGAATGAGAGAGGTTAGTACCATAGATGATAGTTTGTCATGAGTATTTATCCCGAGAGGAAGTTTAGTACCATGAGGAGATAGTGGTACCATGAGAGGGATAGCTTAGGTCAATGAGAGAGATAGTTTAGAAATGAGAAAATATTAGGTACCATGAGAGGATAGATACCATGAGAGAGATGTTAGGTACTGAAGAGAGTAGTTTGGTCCCAGAGAGAGGAGTTTATACATGAGAGAGATAGTTTAGGACATGAAATATAGGTACGAGAGAGATAGTTTAGTCCATGAGAGGAGAGGAGGATATGATAAGCAGTAGATGAAGAGAAAAGGGAGGAAGAGAGGAATGGAGGGTAGATGAGGGGAGAGAGAGAGGAGAGAGGAGTAGAGAGAGAGAGGAGGAGGGGGGAGAGAGAGGAGAGAGATGGAGAGAGAGAGAGAGGGAGAAGAGAGAGAGAGAGAGTGAGAGAGAGAGAGAGAGAGAGAGAGAGAGAGAGAGAGAGAGAGAGAGAGAGAGAGAGAGAGAGGAGAGAGAGAGAGAGAGAGAGAGGAGAGAGAGAGGACGAGAGAGAGAGAGAGAGAGAGAGAGAGAGAGAGAGAGAGAGAAGAGACGAGGAGGGGAGAGAGAGAGAGAGAGGTCAGAGACAGAGGTCAGAGACAGAGGACAGAGACAGAGGTCAGAGACAGAGGTCAGAGACAGATTAACATAAAAATGCACAGAGGCAGAAAATATTCCAACCCCCTGACGATGAAAATTTAACTTTCATTCCCTCCCTCTGTCCTTATTGACGCTGGCCTCGCAGGGATGAAGGCAGGGAAGGACCAGACAGCAGTGAATAGGCAAAGAGCTAATATAAGGTTGAAGGGGGGAAGACGCCCAGAGTGAGGGGAGGCAAGGCATGCGTGAACATTGCCGGCAAGGGACACTTCTTTGACATCTCCCTCCCTTCCTCCCTCACTCACTCAGATGTCTTAAGCTGGAAAAAAATACTTGAATACGTGTGGTGAAACATAGAAATTAGTGGCGCGTCCTGACAGCTTCTGCCCTGAACACATCGGGCGTCAGTAAGAGTGGCGAGTGAGGGCGTGTGGGTGTGTGTGTGTTGTGGTGTGGTGTGCAGCAGCCTGCAGTGTCGCGTGGCGGGGGTGGGATGCCTCACACGGCGTGCAGGACAGACATGGCAGCCCCAGCGTGCAGGCGGGGAACACTGTTCGGGCTGCCAGGTCTGCCCGGGCTGTGCGGCCTGACGCCCTGGCTGCTGCTGGCGGCGTGTACACAGGCGGCCGTGGCCAGAGTCAACGTGAAATGTAAGTAACCCTAACATTCTCTCTCCAACTTTTTTCTTGAAAATATTTGGTGAGCCATCATCTCTTTGCTATGTTCAATATGTCCCACATCTATGTTGAGTGGCTGAGTTTACGATCAAGCCTGAGAGGTATTCGTCCACGACATCCCGGCAACTGGAGGTGAGTGATGGCACGAGGCAGCGGCGCGCGTGTCATATTTGCAGGTGAGCTCCAGCGCGCGCACACACACACACACACCCACAGACACACACACACACACACACCCCACAGCACACACCACACCACACACACACACACACACACACACACACCACACACCACACACACGCACGCGCACACACACACACACACACACACACACACACACACACACACACACACACACACACACACACACACACACACACACACACACACACACACACACACACACACACACTAATTAATGCAAAAAGTATTCAGGACTTCAAAGGCAAACTGGATAATATTAGACTTGGAGACGGGACAGTACGAGCATAGCTCTTTTTCTGTATGTTACAACTAGGTAAATACACAGCACGGGAAGTGCGGTGACGCAGGCACGCACCTGGCCTATCACGCGTCCACGAAGGAATGCAATTACCAACCTGAAAAAAGATAAATTGGTTCATGCCAGAACTTTTAATTAAAAGAGCGAGCTATAATTCAGCGACAACCGCACTGCCTTTGCTTCCTGATCATATCGGTGAGAAAGTTAACTGATTAAACTGTTAATACTAAATACAGTATTAGGAGATTTTGAGAGGACACCGTGATATATGATATGCCTTTCAAGGCTAAACATATATTTCTGAACCATGGACTGTTTACTTGTACATGCACACAATGAAAGATAAAGTATACATTCGTGCTATATACAGTGATCAGAGGCGCACCTGCATCGCCACGTTACTGGTCGCCGTGCATTGCACTGACACAGCAGAGACACTCCCTTTCATTTTTTCAGAAGCACAGAGTCCCAAGAATTGTGTAAAGTCACATTCGGGCCTATGTCGTGCGTGCATCTGGAAACAGCCTCATACTGACACAAGGCAAGTGTGATAATACGACTGAGAGAGAGAAGCCCCCCAAACAGCACCGCGTGATTCTTGTTTAAGGCTAATATATAACACAGGTCTGCAAGGTTGTATTCACCTCAATATCTCAATTAAAACAAATACTTCCAATATTGAACATTTATCGCCTTGGATGAAGGTCAATTCGGACAAGTCTTTTCTACAATGAAGTCTTTTTAAGGTAATCTTCTCTCCTATGATGGCGACTAAGGAAATACGAATCCTATCTGGATGCATTCTTCCGCTAACACCACTCCTCACTACACAAGCCATGACGACGCACGCTAATTCCTGCTCCTCTCTCACGCCCACCTCCGTTCGTCCATTATCGGCAGGCGACAGCATAGATTAATAAGAATGAACAAGTATAAGGTCGTCTTTAGCTCCCCACAAACTCACCAATACCACGTGACGGGTGAGTTCTGCTCCTGTGTGTCCTCACAAACTCAAAATCGTAATGAACAATATAATTTTCAGAGTTTGAAGTGCTTGAGCTGCTACATGACCAGTCAGGCAAGGTTTTGTCCAACGTCGTTATCAGCGTTTCCAAATCCCTCTGTGATGTAAAAGCGAGGCATCTGCCAGCCAGATTATGTGGTCGTAATCCCACCTCAATATCTATATAGTAATAAATCACAGTTTTAAATTTTGTCAGGTATTTTCTATGTCTTTGAATTTTTTTTTAATGAAGGATGATAAAGTGAAAACATTATCTCAAGTTGGAAATAGTTACGTTCGCCGATGCCCCCCCTTCTCTCTCTCTCTCTCTCTCTCTCTCTCTCTCTCTCTCTCTCTCTCTCTCCCGCTCTCTCTCTCCTCTCTCTCTCTCTCTCTCTCCTCTCTCTCTCTCTCTCTCTCTCTCTCTCTCTTCTCTCTCTCTCTCTCTCTCTCTCTCTCTCTCTCTCTCTCCTCTCTCTCTCTTCTCTCTCTCTCTTCTCATCTCTCTCTCTACTCTCTCTCTCTCTCTCTCTCTCTCTCTTCTTCTCTCTCTCTCTCTCTTCTCTCTCTCTCTCTCTCTCTCTCTCTCTTCTCTCTCTCTCTCTCTCTCTCTCTCTCTCTCTCTCTCTCTCTCTCTCTCTCTCTCTCTCTCTCGCGCGCGCGTCATATGACAAAGCAAAAAGGAAAAGGAAACAAAAAATACCTACTATCTAGTATATCAATCAATCTATCTAAATTATATATACATATATATATATATATATATATATATATACGAAAAATAATTCTGACATAGTCATTTCAACAGCTATGACCTTATCAAAATGTTGCGCAGTGACTGTGTTTCATGCGTACATATATAACAAGGTAGTACAGAGCCTGCTATACAGTAAATAGTCAGGTATTAGAGAAAACAGATTCATAATTTCCAATGTGACAGCCAATGGAGGCAGACAACGAGCCGTACATCTGCGTGTATCAGTACAGTAATAACACCGCGGCAACGCTTTTACCATGTTTGGCATTGTTAATGAATTCAGTTGATTAAAATTAAACTTTTATGAGATCATGAACCAAGATTCTTTTTATAAATGGTCACGTATATGTTTTTTCCATGCTCAATTTTTACCCAACTCTCTGCGCATTAGGATACGGTCGACAAATAAACATAAAAACGGCTATTGCCCTCAGGTTGATCGTTCCTGTTACTGCACTTGTTCCATATCACCAAACAACCTATGTGTAACCTTCACCTTATGGTGATCAGCTCTGTGAGGAGGTGATCATTAGCGGCACCACCACCGTCATCTGAGCTACAATGGAGTGTGGGAAAATAGTGGCCTAAAACATTCCTATTTCCCTGAAAGATCACTTGATGGCCCTCGCCGCCACGTTAGTGAAATGGCTCATCAGCATCACCCTCGAACTCTCGCCCTTTACGCTTGTATATACCGCAGTACATAGTTAATTAAGTGAACAAAAATTTAGTCTAGCGTTAAGTGACATGAATAATTAAAGCTCATTTAGACGTTAGCATCTTAATTTATTTACCCCATTAACGAGTACATGAATAATTTAAGCTTGTCAAGATCTAAGCGTTCTAAATTATTTCTTTGTTCACTGACGAATGTATACAAATAAGTCGATTTCATCATACGACGTAGCTAATTGAAGAAAAATAATTCGTTCAAAAACAATGAGTTTATGTTTCAGCTCCTACGAACGTTTCTACTACTTATGCAATTCTGTGAGGACTGAAGACGGTTTATGGATCTTTATGCAGCTCTTTCAAATGTTTCAGGCAAGGCGTGCACGAGGATTATGAGCTAAGGTAAAGGAGGGAAACTGTTGCATTGGAGTGTGTGCATTACTGATAAGGATGGGGAGCAGGAAATTCAGCTCCATCAGGCAAAATGAGCAAGAAACTTGTAAGAAAAAAACTTGCTTACATGACACTGTATATACTCCTTTTGCATTTCATTCATATGTGTAACCAAAGACTACTGTATACAGTAGTATACACTATACAGTAGTCTTTGGTGTAACCTATCACTTGTGCAAAACTGGGTACATTAACAGATGAACACCAAACTTCATTTGGTGGCAATAAACAACAGATCTAGTCGATACGTCTATCGTTTATAAGGGATTCAAAGGATTAGGAATCCATTACAGTAGTTTTTGCCATTCTTTTTAACATTTCCCAATTCTATAGCATAATCAATATTTTTACAATATGGCTTGTTATTCTGCTCATTTTGACATCAAAAAAAAGTTTGTAACTGCAGTATTGGTCATTTTATTGACATTTCTGTATTTTCGAAAAAATCTGATATTTCGCGATTGACCTCTTTCACAAAATAACCCACTGTGAGGTCCCAAATCAAAATATCAAGTGTCATCCAGGCTAATATTGCTCAGGAGGTGTCATGGTTCAATCCTAGCATGGGTGACAGTTTGACAAAGTGCAAGTACCTCCTTAATATATGAATGAACGGCCCCAGATGTCATATATGGCACTCGAATCCCGATGGAATCTGCCTTCCTCCACACTGCCTGTCGCCAGTGGAAGCTACATCCCTTTATGGTGATGTCAGGAAATACGTTTGTCACTGCTCCCCAAAAACCAGCCTCAAAATCAGCCACTAACGTCTGTAGCTTCACCTCGGGTAAGACTCTCTTGATGCACTGCAAGACCTTCTTATAGGCTCTCTTGCGTTTCCTACTCATTAAAACAAAAACTAGTGGGACTTGTTTCAGTTGTTCCTCTCCTTTTACAAAAACATGAATTGAGTAAAGTTGAATGAAAGGAGCCTTTATAATACGGAATGTTTCATCGCAATACCAAGTTCTGGCATCTTTCAGTATATCCCTCTGTCTTGAAGTTGAAAAGATTAAGTGGCGGGCGTCATCAACAAAAAAGTCAATTAACAGAAAGTCATGTCCCAGCAAACACAAAGACGGAGGGCCTCCGGGGGCCCTCCGTATGTCTTACCGGCGGCCCGACGGAAGTGTACGACGTAGGGCAGCTGGGGATTTGCTCAGAGGCTCACGGGCGGGCCGCTCCCAGCGGCGGGAGCGGCCCGCGGCATATGACCATTTGCCGCTGTTATATTAACTGATTGAGAAATATTTATGGTTATACTTGCTAAGTATATTGCATATATAGTAATGTTTTAAGGGGTGCTGCACAACCCATTAGCCGATTAATACTAATGGGCTGTTCAACACTTATTAAAACATTACTATATCTGCAATATACTTAGAAAGTATACCCATAAATATTCCTACGTCGTTATCCAGTAATACGATGAAAAGGAGATCATAATTGCTACAAACATTGTTTATTTCATAGGTACAAAAACATTTTCGTTATTGGGTTTACGTGCTGGTGTACGTGGAACACTGAACAGCTATGTAGATTATTGTAGAAGGATATAGGTTGCGGCGAACCACATCATAACGTCCACCCACTTGTGCGTTTTCCCACTAACTGATTTCACTCACTGACATAACGCTGCCGAGGAATTCCTAAGAAAACGTGTCGTACTGCAATTATTTATATTATTCAGTCTATTTCGATATAATGAAGGAGCGAAAACATGTTATAACTAAGTTCTCATTAAGTTATCGACTGTTTAAGGGTGACAATTTAGGCCTTTTGTGGGTTTTTAACCCTTTGTAATGGCTATCGTACGTCTGGCAGTTTAGTGCATTGATAGCTGCATGGGAAATGATTTCAAATAATATTCTATACTAAATCATGATATTATCCATGTTAATTCTCCATCATCTACATATTCCGTATTAGGTGTACCGTTGAGTATTGATATGTGTTGATAAAATGTTGGAAGTTATTGAAATAAAGGAAAATATGACCTTACTAGCCGCAAAGCCGCCCTCCGGGCGGACTTTTTGGCTAGCTCCTGCGGAGGGCTATTGGTGGGCCCTCGGCCCACCACCTGTGTTTGGTGGGCCTTCGGTCCACCAAACATGGACTCTCCAGATAGCCCCTTCTAACTTTCCTGAAATCATGGATGTAGAAATGTATGTATTCCCCCCACCCATTCACTCACCCATTTCCCATCACCCCCCACCCATTCACTCACCCATTACCCATCACCCCCCACCCATTCACTCACCCATTACCCATCACCCCCACCCATTCACTCACTCATTACCCCCCACCCATTCACTCACCCATTCACTCACCCATTACCCATCACCACACACCCATTCATTCACCCATTACCCATCACCCCCCACCCATTCACTCACCCATTACCCATCACCCCCCACCAATTCCCTCACCCATTACCCATCACCACATACCCATTACCCATCACCCCCACCCATTCACTCACCCATTACCCATCACCCCCACCCATTCACTCACCCATTACCCATCACCACACACCCATTCACTCACCCATTACCCTTCACCCCCCACCCATTCACTCACCCATTACCCATCACCACACACCCATTCACTCACCCATTACCATCACCCCCCACCCATTCACTCACCCATTACCCATCACCCCCCACCCATTCACTCACCCATTACCCATCACCACACACCCATTCACTCACCCATTACCCATCACCCCCCACCCATTCACTCACCCATTACCCATCACCACACACCCATTACCCATCACCCCCAACCCATTCACTCACCCCCACCCATTCACTCACCCATTACCCATCACCACACACCCATTCACTCACCCATTACCCATCACTCCCCACCCATTCACTCACCCATTACTCATCACCACACACCCATTCACTCACCCATTACCCATCACCCCCAACCCATTCACTCACCCATTACCCATCACCACACACCCATTCACTCACCCATTACCCATCAACCCCCACCTATTCCCTCACCCATCACACATCACCCCCAACCCATCACCTCCCACCCATTCACTCACCCCACACCCATTACCCATCACCCCACCCATTCACTCACCCATTACCCATCACCCTACATCAAGGCTTCCTCAATTCACGCAAACCACTTTTGTTTTCACAATTCTCGCTAATAGGCTGCTAAAAACAAGAAGAAAAAAAGTGATCGGATCATCTCATAAGTGGGCTTATGACCTTCCCCTGGTCAACTTGATTCCAAAAATGTGCCATATGAGGTGTTTGCGCCACGGGGGGCGGAACCTATACCACACACACACACACACAGACAGACAGACAGACAGACAGACAGACAGACAGACAGACAGACACACTTTCGCTTATATTATTATAGATGTGTTATCCCGTTATCTTTGCCGCGGTTATAATCAAATGTTATTTATGTATTATACTAGCTACACACATAGACTAACTGATAACCTTTTTCCACGTAAACTCCTTCCTATGTACGTACGTGTCTGATCTTTATTTCTATGTATCTCTGGGTGTTCCTGATTAAGCTGGAAATATTTGAAATAAACTGAAATATGATAATTTCTCTAAACTATTATAAAAACTTTTAATACAATTTTTAATAGCTTGAACAGGCCTAATAATAGTGATGGTACCGATATTGAGATACTATGTATACTACTGTGTTAATATATATATTATGAAATTAATATTTCCCACGTACAAATACCTACCAGCGGGCCTCCGGAGGATTGACGTCAAGTTGCCGCTGCTTGTCACTACTGATGTAATACTACAGCAAGATAATCATATAACTGTTGTTTCAAAATGTTTACACATAGAAATATTCAATTCTTGAAATTCTGTACATTAATTTTCAACATAGTAAGTTATCCCGTCTGAAAATACACCAGCGGGCCTTCGGTGGGCTGACGGAGGTAAATTTGCCGTCGGCGGCCGCCGTTCGCCGCTCTACAGCCTACGTCGGCCCGCTGGTGATGGTTAGCTGGGGTGGTATATATATATATATCAGAAAAAACTGGTACTATACACATAGGGTGAAGTATATGCGAAATAACAGTTTGCTTATTTAGGCCGTATACAATTTAGGCCGTATGTTGTTTAGGCCGTGAGACGATTCGGTCGTTTGTCAGTTTGGGCGTCACGGCCTAAATTACTACAGATAAACATCTATTCTTTCGCTAAATGTACATCATTGGTATGAATGATGTGTCATCATTCTAATATCTTGAATGCATACGAAGAAAATAACATTTATAATTTTATTTTTGTAAGGAAGGTAGCTATAATCTAGGATACCTAGATTATAGCTACCTACATAAAAAACAAAATCAACCATATACAAAAATTTTCTTGTATATTTTAATTTTTCTTCTGATGCTATCTTTTTATGTTTAAATTTCATACTTTTGGCAAAGTAAAGTAAATTTATATTGTTTGCTTGTTTGCACAATTTCATGCTGGATATTTTCTTTGGTCACAATAATGCACACATACACACACACATCAAGCAGGTCTTACTGAAGAAATGAATAGATAAATAGATAATCATGTCGAGTTACACCAAAGACATTCTACAACAAGATACCTCACTCCGGGATGCCCTGTGGTGCGCGTGAAATCGACCTCCGCCGTGCGGCAGGAGTTAACCGGTCTGCTGGCCCATTCACTTGCTGCATATGACTATCAATGAAAATCATATAGACTATGGTTTATCAGTATAAATGATATACTGTTATCTTCGTAAATGTTTGTTCTATAATATTATCAAATAAAAAACAGTAAAACACGCTAAAGAAATGCCATTACGAGACTCTGAAGAAATATACATGAACTTATTATTCACTTCAACTCTTCACCATTTAAAACTTTGCGAGTCAACATTTACCATGAAACATATCAATAGAAGCGCAATTTTATTAGCTTTCCATTGATATATTTCGTTTTCTGATAAATGAATTAAAACCATGCATAAATTAGCGTTAACTAAATAAATAACATCATCAATCGGGTAATTTTCCAGATTGATGATGTTATTTATTTAGTTCACGCTAATTTATGCATGTTGCTAATTCATTTATCAGAAAACGAAATAATAAAGTGAATAAATAACATCATCAATCGGGAAAATGACCTGATTGATGATGTTAGTTATTTACTTAACGGTAATGTATGCATGGTTCTAATTCATTTATCAGAAAACGAAATATATCAATGGAAAGCTAATAAAATTGCACTTCTATTGATATGTTTCATGGTAAATGTTGACTCGCAAAGTTTTAAATGGCGAAGAGTTGAAATGAATATTCTTTGGTCATATGCAAGTGAATGGGCTAGCAGGCTGGTACAATACCTGCCGCACGGCGGCGCCACCGTTGGCGGATAACAGAAGCTGCATTGGAGGGCCCGCGAGTGAGGTATCCTGTTGTAGAGTGTCTTTGGTTGCACTGCTCCCGAGCCGAACAGGTGCTTGCTGCGTGGCTCAACATATGGGTACCAGAGGTGGGCATTCCGCAATTTTAGTCCGTAATTCCGCAATTCTGCAACCTGCGGAATGGTAATTCGGTTGCGGAATTGCGCAATTACAGATGCCTGAAAAATTGCGGAATTGCGAATTGCGGACCGCCAAAATTTTAAAGCGCAATCGCAATAACTTGCGGAGTGGGTAATTTGGTTGCGGAATTGCGCAATTACGGATGCCTGAAAAAAAATGCGGAATTGCGGGTTGTGGACCGCCAAAATTTTGAAACGCAATCGCAATAATTGTGACAATCACCACCTTCAAAATGGCAAATGCCCGTGTGAACATAAGTTCAAACCAAATATGGTGGAGACGACACTGCCAACTGCCAATGAGCCGTGTTTTTGTCGTCCAAGCACCGTCTTATATTACGAAGACCACTCCAATAACACTTGCTGAAATGTGTGTTATACTGCTTTGTGATATTGCTTGCAATGTTTTGGACTGATTATTATTGCAGCCCCTACCAAGCTTGTTGTGTTTTTGTCGCAGAAACCAATCAGTTTTCAATTGCGAGAAAAAACGGTCTTTGTACCAAGACCAAGCAAGCATCGTCCAAGCATCGCTAGCTAGTGTTGTAGCTAGTGTAGCACAGTCACTCACTCAGTCAGTGCGTTCTGGGACTTGGGATTGAGAGCATGTACGCTCACTACGCTGGCCGTGTGTGATTACTGATTTATCCTACATATACTGTTGTTGTGTTAGTGAAGCACTAAGATTGTACAAATTAGACAATAGACACTGGTTACTGGCAGTGGTTAGTGGTTAGTAACCACTAACCAGTGTCTATTGTGGTTAATAAACGGGTTTATTAACTTATATATAGGATAACAATAGGCAAATTGTGCTCATATAATTAGCGTTTAGTAAACGCTAATTATATGAGCACAATCTGCAAAATATAAGACAAATTTGAAATTACTGAAATTACAAATTAGACAAAAGCAAAAATAGCCGTTTATTTACTAAACGCCGTTTATTAAGTTTATTTTTGCTTCTGAAAATTAGCAAATTTAACCAGAATGGACAAGTTTTTGTCGCCATCTCCGTCGCCTAGGAGTATGAGTGTGGATACACTGGATACTGATAGTGTTAGAAGTGGGGATTGTGTCAGAAGTGACTTGGAGGCTCAGGATGATCTCCCCACCACTCAGCCCCTCAGCCAGAGCACTGAGCGTGAGAGCAGGCAGGGCCAGGAAACAGGTGGAGAGAAGCTTTCAGCTAACTTGAGTCTCTTGGACAAGTAAGTTAGTCCTTATCTACTGAGTATTTAGTAAATTTATTTTTGTCAATTTATAGTTTCACCCAACCAACGATTTTCTGATGCGCCTTATTATATACATAAGGCGCATCAGAAAATCGTTGGTTGGGTGAAACTATAAATTATCCTTTAATTTACTAGTTAAAAGTTAAAACATAGAAAAATTGTTATAAAGGCTGAATAAAAGGCGATATATATCCAATATATATTTGATTATTTGTGAACACAGTCATCACAGAGAGCGGCCTGCGCGGCGATTTATTTAGTTAAAGCCCATTTTTGCAAGGTACTACTGCATTTATCAGAAAACTAAATATATCGTGGAAAGCTAATACAATTCTGCTTCTATTGATATCTTCCATGTAATATGTTGTCCCACAAAGTTTTACATGACGATGCGCTTAAGTGAATTTTAAGTTCATGCATATTTCTTCAGTCTCATAATGGCCTTTATTTAATGTGTTTTACTGTGATTTATGTGATACTCTTATAGAACAAACATTTCCGAAGATAACAGTATATCCTTTATACATGTATAACATGATATACTGCGGGGTCATGCCTTGAGAACTTCCCCGGGTCTTGGGTGAACGAAGAGGCCCTGGCGCTAAGATGGCGCCCAGTAGCGTTTAACATAGGGCCTATGAATGGCCTTACCCTCTTTCATATAGACACCCTAGTCACCTAATGATTACTAGCCAGTAGACTGTGAAGTGTATAAGTAAAGAAAAACACTAAAAGAGACAAGGACTTAATTGTGAATGACAAGTAACAAGTATAGACAGAAACAATAGGAATACAGAAGTATTAAAAATAAACACTAATAAAAAGTATTGAGCCCTTTTTTGTTTTAATTGTAGGTGTTTAAGAGTCTATAGACATTTTTTTTTAAATTGTAGGTGTTTTGTTTTAATTGTAGGTGTCAAAATTAGTTTGCGGAATTGCGATTGCGAAAAGGCCAATCTGAAAAAAATTGAGGAATTGCGATTGCGGACTGGTGCAGGTCGGAATTGCAGAATTGCGATTGCGGAATTGGGAAAAAAATTGCGATGCCCCCCTCTGATGGGTACACGTCACCACGGTCACCAGCTAGTGATGCCAGATGGTTAAATTTTTCCACCAGATTTGGGAAATAAATTTGGTGTTCAAATTGTTCAATGTATCAGAGCTCATTCATGCTTTAGCGAGCAAGATGGGAAGTAGATCTGTTATTTTTTTTATCATATATCAACGAAAGGATTTGTAGCTTTTTTAGATTTATAATCAGCTAAAATATCTACCATAGCTAACAGTATTTGTTTTGGCAACTGTACATTGCCAGCTGCAATAATGTCGCCAGCAGCCAAATATATATATTACGAATTATAGCATCACTACTGATTTGTATGTGCCACTGAAGATGATACACGGTAGTTTATATCATGACTGTATAATCTACTCTGTTTCAGCGTTGTTTTATGCTTTATATTTGCAAGTATATACGGTTTCAAATTTCACTACTCGTTTTTTATTCGGGCGACGACGGCTGCGGGAGGACACTCAATACATAAACACTATATGGCGACCTTACTCTAGTCCCGTTAACAACGTCGCCACTCGGTTTTATTTTTGTAATTTGTTCATTTATAGCCATACTATGACACAGATGAAGACACAAAATGACACAGACGCTCCAGATAGCCCCTTCTGACTTTCCTGAAATCATGGATGCAGAAATGTAAGTACTAACGCCACCACACCTCTGGAAAAAAAAATCCGTTGTCCTGGCGACTTTAGTGTTATCTACGGTAGCTATTAAGTTTTTTCAATTTTATTATGAGCCTAAAGGAACCTACCTACTACTACTATGAACCTACTTTGTTGTGTGAGGGTTTTTTCCTACTTGTTTTCATATCAAGATAAAATAATAACGGAAATAAATTCAATCAATCAATAAATTATACGAGTAATAATTGTCATTAACACATCTTGCATCATCATAAACTGTTGGTGAAATGTTGATGGTTGTCTGGTGAAATGGGCCTCACGCGATCTGGCACCACAGCCACCACTGCACCAGCCATGGATATTAGAAAGCCTATCCTTGGCACCAGCTGTCCCGCCGCTGTGACAGTGACGGCGGCCATTGCTGACCGGTGTGTTTTACTGTTTACCTGCTGAAAAGTGTGTGTTGAAGACTGCTGTGTTGCCTCTGGAAAAAGAGAAGCCATCTACATGTGCGTACCCTGCAACCCCTATATTTGGCTGTGGAAAGAGTGGTCGTGGACATCCAGGTGAGTGTGTCTGGCCTTGTCATGGCGGAGGCTGCTCAGGGCCAGGCTTGTGTGGCCAAGGATTTGACGTGAGACAGTGATGCTTGGCGTTCGGGTTTTACTGCAGTTTAATACTATACAAGGCACGTAGCAACTGTCCTCAACTTGTACATCTGACCATTTGCAGTATTTCTAAGCCTACACCATGAATGACCTGACACAAGGGTGGTTTTGGGGAGCTGAGCCCCCCCACCCCCAAGTTTGGTTAGGTTTAAAAAAAAAAAATCAACATCTATGCCTATAGCGCCTGTAGGCAGCATGTGGGTGTTCTTATGCCACTCGACGGAGCAGAAAGATTTTAAGTGGATTTATGGTTTTCACTCGGGATGGAACTCGGGTCACCGAGAACGCCACTCGGAGACGCTAACCACTCTGCTACCGCCTCCCCAGGTTACAGGTTAGGTTCGGGAAATTGAGGGAGTAGGGGCAAAGACCCTACAAGCGTGTAGGGTATTTGGTGTAGGGGGCGCAGCTCCCCCTGTTATGTCAGGTTACATAAACAATGTCCATGTATTGAACAAAATCGGAAGTTTTATTGTATTGATTTATCTTGGTTCAGTTTGTCTATGCCGTGCTGGGTATTTTAATAATTTAGGTATTTATTACTTTTATTGCCGTTTCTTTAGCAGGTAATTTTACCATACCCAGTGGACTTGTGGTATCATAACACTGGGCTGCATTTGAAAAACAAATTACAGAGGTCTAGGTTTTTTCAACGGTTCTTGTATGCTTTTTGCATGCTGAATTCAGAAATGTGGCTCATTTTTCTCAATCAGGTCAAGTTTTTGTGCTAACTCACCTTTAAGAAAACATATAATATAAAAGCACAATATTTCTTGAATTAACATTTTTGTATTCCAAATCAGTTTTACATTGACAGAAAATGTATAAACTATACATAAAATAACACACAAGTTCAGTTAATGTGAAATTCAACATTAAATATACACAGGAAAAAAAATAGTGTAGAATAAATGGCTTTCGCAAAGACTTCCGGCTGTATTTCACATCTGCAACGTCTCTCTTGAGGCACCGGCAGCGAATAAAACGAACGGAGAACGGTGAAACCGTTCTCCTCAGCGTTGCTCCTCGCTGACATCACCACAGTTTTCAGGAAAGTAGTCTAAATGCGAGCTGAGTCAATGCATCTTTATTGACATGCGTGCACCAAGAGCCGGGAACCTCTGTAGGGGCTCCTCAACAACACGTTCATACTCTGGACTTCGGTGATTGCCCAGAAAGTTTGTCACAATCGATTTGAATGCGACCCAGGCCTTTCTCTCACTGTCCTCCATACTTTTGTCGAATTTAGGATCTTTCATAAGCTCCCTCCTCTGAGGGCCATCAAAAATACCTGCTCTCAGTTTGGCCTCATTTCCACGCTGAAATTTTTTGTACAAGAAAGGGAAAGCTCGACCTTCTTTGTTCAGTGCTTTGACAAAATTCTTTATAAATCCGAGCTTGATGTGCAGTGGGGGAAGTAGAATCTTCTTAGGATTCACAAGAGCGTGTGCCACAATGTTATGCGAACCTGGTTCCAGGCCAGATCTTGCTGGCCAGTTGCGCTTTACGTAATGCTGCAAATCTGCTCGGCTGTCCCACAGACAGTGAACGCAAGGGTATCTGGTGTAGTCCCCTGGTAGAACCAGCACCATGGACCTATTCCTATAAAAATATTTAAAAACCAGTTTTCAAATTTGTTATTTCAGTTTATTAAAAAAAAATATCTTTTAATCTATGTTAAGAATATTTCGGTAAGTAAAGTAGGAAAATGAATGTTAATAGTTTGACAACAGCATATCTTTAGGTCTCCACAAATCGTCCAGTTGTGATCTTTGTACTTCAAAGCATTTAGCAAATGCTCCATGTTACTATAGTTCTCAGTTATCTGTACCGAGTGACCCACTAGAACAGACGCAATCTTGTTGCCACTGAAGAGCAGTACTGCTTTCAAGCTTTTGCTTGAGGAGTCTATGAAGAGCCGCCATTCTGTAGGATCATATGCTAAGCCCTTAGCTGCAATGAGGCCGGAAATGTTACTACAGTAAACTAGAGAAACTTCATCATCCGAACTAAAGTATTCTCGAAACCGTTTTCACGGCTTCGGTACCAGGAGAATGTAGTTTCAGCAGCTAACAAATATTTTTCACGAAGTTGTGACCCTAGCAACTGAGCAGATTCTTTGGAAAGACACAAACTTTGTGTCAAATCGTTCAACTCAGCTTGGCTAAAGAGTTTGGGTTGACTTGTCTCGGCCGTAGGTTGATATGTACCAGATATATCACCATCTTCTATTTGCTCCTCTGAATCGGATGACCAATGACTAACATTTTGGGGCGGTGTTGGAATTGGAATTCCTGGTTCACGAGGTACTAGTTTAATGGCAGGTGGCACGTCTGGATACTTTTAGTGTTGCTTGTTTTTTCGATTCATGCCTAAAAGGAAAGAAACAGACATACTGTTTCTTGCCTGAAACAGAACAATGTATTTATTTATTTATTTATTCTGCAACAGATAAATCTTTGAGAAATCATTTTTCTCCACAGCAACTATACTTGTGTATCATTTTATGTGTGTTGTGTACACCCTCTGTCAATGTTAATGTGATTTGGATTTTTTTTTAAATAATAATTAATAACATTATTATTTTTTTCTTAAAATTGAGATAGCAGAAAAACTTGACCTGATTGAGTAAAATGAGTTATATTTCTGAATTCAGCATGCAAGACGCATATAAGAACCGTTGAGAAAACCTAGACCTCTAAAATGATGCAGCCCAGTGTAATGTATGCCTATGTTTTATTTTTTGTGCAATGAATTTGAAAAATTCCGGCACGTGAGGTTAGGTTAGTTTATGTTATGTTATATTATGTTATGTTAGGATCAGAGCTGGGCACTAAATACATTGAATGTTGGGATCAGTTAGCACTTGCATTTTTACAGTTTTACATTTTTACAAGCAAAAAATGTGTCCAACTTGAAAAACCCTTTAGGCTATTCTTCCTTTTCATCTAATACAAGTGGAACTGTTGTGAAAATTCTGACTTTGACGAGTGTTCCACCGTCGACGAGAGTTCTCTGTTTGTTTCACCGAGAATCCTGTCAATGACAGTACCGCGAATCTTCTTAAGTTTAGTCCTTCATATGGTAGTAAGCGTGATAAAGCAGGGGCGATAAAACGAATCTTTACCCCTTAGCCCCCTAGGAGCTTGGGAGTCCAAAGCAGCCTAAGGGCTTAGTTCGCTTATGTCTCGGACCGGCTCTAGTGTTTTTTTTTTTTTTTCTTTGTGTGTGTGTGTGCGCTGTGTGCGTGTGCGTGTGTGCGGTTGTTGTGTCGTGCGTGCGTGCGTGCGTGCGTGCGTGCTGTGCGTGCGTGCGTGCGTGCGTGCGTGCGTGCGTGCGTGCGTGCGTGCGTGCGTGCGTGCGTGCGTGCGTGCGTGCGTGCGTGCGTGCGTGCGGCGTGCGTGCGTGCGTGCGTGCGTGCGTGCGTGCGTGCGTGCGGTGCGTGCGTGCGTGCGTGCGTGCGTGCGTGCGTGCGTGCGTGGCGTGCGTGCGTGCGTGCGTGCGTGCGTGCGTGCGTGCGGGGTGCTTGTGTGCGTGTTCTGTGCCTCAGGCTTAACGTAACAGTACTTTGTGTGTGTCACACCCAGCTACTAACAGTACTACTGCTGCTGCAACCACCGCTACTAATATGGTTTGCTGTTACTGCTGCTGCTGCTGCATTATTCTGCCATTGGAGGTCATAACGTTTGATTTCCCCACAAAAGTAGTAGTAGTAGTAATAGTATAGTAGTAGTAGTATTAGTAGTAGTAGTAGTATAGTAGTAGTAGTAGTAGTAGTAGTATTGTTATTAATTTATTATTATTATTAGTAGTAGTTGTATTATTATTATTATTATTATTATCATTATTTATTATTATTATTAGTAGTAGTGGCAGTAGTGGTAATGATAGTAGTAACAGTAGTAGTAGTGATAGTAGTAGTAATAATGGTAGTGATAGTAGTAGTAATAGTGGTATAATTGTGGTAGTAGTAGTAGTAGTTGTGGTAGTAGATGTTTAGATAAAATATCACTTGATGCCTGGGAATGAGACTTGTTTAATAGAGTAACAAATGGTATCAGGCTGTGGTAATTGGTTATAGGGGGATGTGGTTCATTAAGGGAGGACCATTTGTGATGAACTAATGAACTGCACTAGATGGTTGTAAAGAGCTGTATGTAATGAGGGCGGGGCGGTGAGTAATGACTGGCAATGGGGGTTGGATTATACCAAAGACTACGTACAGTCGTACACAGTAGTCTTTGATTATACTAATGGGTAATGATGGATGGTGATTGGTTTAGCATATGGTAATGATAGGACCTAGGGGAAATCTTACTACATTTTGGACAAACAAATATGCAAAGACAATTACAGCGACTCCATTGCCTTTGTTGATATATCATTATAGTTGTTCTTTTTCCTGTTGCTTTTATCATTTTTGTTATCGTTATTGTTATTACTATTATCATTATGAGTGATGGTGATGGTAAATCAATAGTAGTAATAGTACTGTAATGATGATAATAAGCTTGATCTGTTCTTGGTATCTTGTTGTTTCATGAAGTAAGGAACACCTGAAGAAAAGGTCAATTGCTCCGGGCGACAAGTACTTGCTTTGCATATCAAAAAAGTGTTACATCACGGAGGAAGATTATAGTAAGCAAAGTGATTTGAAATGTTCTTTTCCAATTCGATTTGTTTATCCACATTTATTACTTGTTTTCTTAGCCAAGCAACAATTTCGATCTTACATCCATTAAGAAATGATTGAAAATGCTACACTGTCAAGATAAAAACAAAAAAGAACATGGTCTTATGATTACTCAACTGATTATTATCTCAGATGAGTGTCGAGATGTCTCCATGTGTCGTTCATCTGTGAGTAAATATTGTTGAGTGAGTGGCTCGGGGCTGCGTGCAGGGCGTGCAGGGCATGCAGGGTGTGCCATTGTTATGAAGACGCTGGCGAGGGCAGGAGCATTCGCCTCACCTCTCCCCTGGCGGGCTGTCAGGGCGCCGCCACCGGTGCTGACAACCTTGGGACCCATTCATGTGTGGGTCACCGTGGTGCTAGGGGTAGTATTATAGTACAGCAGATATGTGAATTATTTGGCTGAATTGTGACTTTGATGATAGAAGCATGAAACCTGGTACACAGTTAGGGCATGCCTATGGGAATATATTTGGCTATAGGGCCATTGGCGATTTGCCCTGTGACGCAATTGGTGGCCATTTTCTAAGATGGCCGCCATCCGCTGTTATAGTTCCTCTGAAATGCTAGCTAAGCTCCATTGTAGTGATAGGAGAACTGATTAATTGGTATTATGTACATCTTATCAATAGTTTATATAAGTCAACTATGGTTGATAATGCCCTATATCCTTATTCGATTATCATAAAGCACTATCTGTGTAATTTTAGTAGGGGCGTTATAAGAAAAATTGGTGTAACATATCGTTGTTTTGGCTTTCAGGTGTGTAACAGTGTAGCGATGGAGAAAATCTACAAGGTGGTGGACCCTGTACAGTCTGGTACATCAACACATTGTCTAACAACAGACTGGAGCAAGTGTATTCTGTGCCAGGAAGAAACATCGGAGGTGCTTCACTGTCCAGCTGAGTCCAGACGTGGCACACACGGAGCTGGTTATAAGACAATTGCTGACCTTCTTGTGGCTTTCAGTAGGATTGGTTGTTTGCCACGAACTCTAAATCTATCACGCCTTGATGACGGTGAGGGCATTGAGGCAACACTACAGCATTACAAAGCCAAGTGGCACGACCCATGTCGACTTCGGTATACAAAACAAAACTACAGCGAATAAGAAGAGACCCATAGAAGATGCTGCAGATGACTATAAGAAGTTCACCCGTCAAAGTTTGGGAAAGACAAGTATTTCCATTGGAACATGCTTCTTCTGTGGCAAACCTGCACCAGCTGGAGGGTCATTGTGCAAAGCATCAGCATTCGGGGTTGATGCCCGTGTCCGACAATGTGCCTTCTAATTGCAGGACAGACAACTACTTGCCAAATTGAGTGAAGGAGACCTAGTTGCACAAGATGTCCAATACTATGTACAGTGCCTGGTCTCATTATACAATAGAGCAAGAGAAACAAGAACATCTGAAGAGTCTGATGTGGACACCGTGAACCATGACATTGCATTTGCTGAACTGGTATCCTATATTGAAGATGCCCGTAACGATGCTGTAGTTGCACCCGTCTTCAAACTCAAAGATCTGGTGAACCTTTACAGCATTAGACTTAAGTTACTAGGGATTGAGGTAGTAGGATGCATCCACTCCACCAAGCTCAAAGACAGAATATTGGGCTATTTTCCAGATTTGGCAGCTCATAAGCAAGGCAGAGATGTGGTCCTCATTGCCAAAGAAGATGTTGGATCCGCATTGATCAAAGCATGCGAGCCTGATGCTGACATTGACGCTGTTCATCTTGTCAGGGCTGCCAACATAGTGAGGAGAGACATCTTCAAAATGAAAAACCAATTCAGTAGTTCATTTGAACCCAGATGTCAGGAAGATTCTGTGCCAGTTTCTTTTGTGGCATTAGCTGGTATGGTGTTGAATGGACCAAACATCAAAGCACAGTCAAGTTCCTCAGCAGTGCCACAACCAGTTCTCACCATTTCGCAGCTACTGATGCACAACAGTTTGGTAAGGCATCGGGGAAAATCGGACTACAAGTACAACTAGGCACAACCAGGAACGGGAAACACCTTTGCCTATCTACCTAGGCGTGATGATTCACACAAAAACTCGCAAGCGCGAACTTGTGGACAATCTGTATGAGCTGGGCCTGAGCATTTCATATGACCGTGTGTTGGACATTTCAAATGAGCTAGGCAACAAGATCTGTCATCACTACAGTATAGAGAAAGCTGTATGTCCTCCTAAGCTGAAAGGTGGTCTCTTCACAATAGCTGCAGTTGACAACATTGACCATAACCCCAGCTCTACTACTGCACAAGACTCATTCCATGGAACTGGTATATCTCTGTTTCAACACCCTGACAGTAACTTCAACTTCAGTGGAGATGATCGGGCAATTGTCACCACACATGGTGCTAGCGATACTAAGGGGACGATGGCACGCCTGCCCAAGGCCTACACTAGTATCGCACCTGCTCCTCTTGTCAGACAAGATCCACCAATACCAAAGCAAATAGGGCTGCCTACCAGGCTCACGCTGGTCACTGCTGGGCACAGATGATGATCGCAGCTCCAGAGCTTCCATCTATAACTGAATGGGGGTGGAACAAGGTCCAGGATGGTTACGAAATATGCTGGACAACCCTACCAGAAGCCACGAAAGCTTGTAGGGAACTCATACGTTGTGGTTGCAAGAAGGGCTGCAGAGGACACTGAAATTGTCGGAACGCTGCTCTGCAGTGCACTGCACTTTGTGTCTGCGGTGGACTTTGCACTGACTGATTTCCTAGAAAGACTATATTTGGAATTATCTACCATACTAGACTTATATAAACTATTGATAAGCTGTACATAATACCAATAAATCAGTTCTACTATCACTACAATAGAGTTTAGCTAACATTTCAGAGGGGCTATAACAGCTGACGGCGGCCATCTTTGAAAATGGCCGCCAATTGCGTCACAGGGCAAATCGCCGATTGCCCTATAGCCAAATATCTGTCCACAGGCATGCCTTAACTGTGTACCAAGTTTCATGCTTCTATCATTAAAATCACAATGTATTCACATATCTGCAGTACTATAGGGGGGCAATGGGTCGCTTAAAGGCACCAGCATTGGCGGAGGATTGATGGTGGCGCGGTCTATAAAGCCTTGCAACATTGATGTTAATGGGGAAAGTTATAAAAAAATGGTAGCCAGTTAACACTGTTGTCACACTCTCCCTGCCCTTGTATGTTTTTGTGGTTTTGTCTTTTTTTGGGTTTATTTGTGTTTACTTATTGTGTGCTAGTAATATACCGTTAGTGGGCACAGATGTCTTTTTACGAAAACAGCAACTGGGTGTGGAGGCCGCGTCACGTCACGTGTGCGATAAAGTGGAAGATAAACCACCACGGTCCACCACCACCATTGCCACCACTCCCACCACCATCGCCACCACTACCACCACCACCATCGCCACCATTCCCACCATCGCCACCACCAATACCACCACCATCGCCACCACCAATACCATCGCCACCACTCCCCACCATCGTCACTACCACCACCACCATCGCCACCACTACCACCATCTTCACCCCCACCACTACCACCATGACCACCACTACTACCACCATCGCCACCCTACCCCACCACCACCACCATCCACTACCACACAACCACCACCATCGTCAACCACCCACCATCGCCACCACTTCCCCCCACCATCGCCACCACTACCACCCACATCGCCACCACTCCCACCATCGCCACCACCACTCCCACCATCGCCACCACTACTACCACCATCGCCAGCACTACTACCACCACTACCACCACCATCGCCCACCACTACCACCATCGCCACCACTCTCACCACCATCGCCACCACTACCACCCCATCCCCCCACCACTACCCCCACCATCGCCCCCACTCCCACCCCTTTCGCCACCACTCCCCACCACCATCGCCACCATACCACCCCACGCCACCACTACCACACACCACACCACACCATCGCATCCATACCACCACCACCATCACCATCGCACCACTACCCCACCACCACCAACCACCCCCACACCACCACCACCCCCACCACCACCATCGCATCCACTACCACCACCACCACCACCATCGCATCACTACTACCACCACCACCATGGTTTATCCTGTTATTGGACGTGTTTATTTCCTTTTATTATATTTCTGTTTATTGATTGTTTATCTTTTTTACAGATGTCTTCCACGAGGTACACTGACAAGTTATGGCTCGTAGGAGCCCCAGCAACTCAAGAGCTGCCATCGAATGTTCTCCCGAACCGTGAGGAAGTCCTGGGGTTTTTTTGCAGTACCACGCCAAAGCTAAACCCGCGTGGATTTGGCGTTCTCAGTTCGGCAGACGGCACCAATGTTCAACATCAGTACTCTAAGGCGAATTTTCCCGACCATTGATCCGTGTGATATCCTCAAAAAAGTACGGGTCTGCAACGAAGAGTACAACGGATTGAAGAATTAAAAAATCCCGGACAACAGGGCAAGCTGAGGAAAAACCGAGCCAATGTCGTGGCTTGCCTAAAAATTTGGGTTCGATGTAGCACATCCCCGACGCCATGCCCAAGATCACGATCAAGGAGGGACCGGGGACTTCCTTGAAAGCTCAGAGGAAGCCGGGCAGGCAGGGGAAGATGGGTGGTATGGATCGGGCCTGGGGTGGAAAAAGAGCCCACGGACACAGCAGCGGAGGGGGCCCGATGACGGAAGTCGAGCTGCACAGGAAAGTCAAGCGTTCGCAGAAAGGCAGGCCAAACCGGTTAAAAACGAGTCTTCGACCTCGTCCCTCTTCGCCTAAAGAGCAAGAACGTGATAGCATCTCCTCGACCAAAAACGATCCCGCCGTGCACATCGCAAAAAGAAAATCATATCCCGCAAGTTTCTGCTGCTTCTGGACCGGACCAACATAATTTGACCGTAAAGCTGCACACGTGCTGCTTCCATTCGCGGGGGAGCTTGGAGCGAACACTCGAGAATTGTCGTTAGCGCGACCCACGATCAATCGGCAGCGAAAACGTCATC
>JACEEZ010006992.1:0-10000 GCA_016584305.1 Chionoecetes opilio | reverse complement strand
CAAGCCCTCGTCTAATATACTATAGGAGTAGCCGTGTGTCTGTCTGTCTGTCTGTCTGTTTTGGGTAGCCGAAACTGTAAATTCAAATTTGATGAGAGTTGGCTCAAAAATCGGAAATAAATCGTAGGTGGTAGGCGGCTTGGTCCCATGTCGATTGAATCTTTTTGAAGGGAGGTTTTGGGCTGAAAACACTTTTAGGAGTATTAGATTACAGGAAAAAACTCTGCGGTTACGTCGTACCGCATTTCACTAAATCTGTAGACTCATGGACTTACCGTGTGTGTGTATGTGTGTGTGCATGCATGCATGTGTGTGTGTGCGTGTGTATGTGTGTGTGCGCATGTGTGTGTGCGCATGTGTGTGTGCGCATGTGTGTGTGTGTGTGTGTGTGTGTGTGTGTGTGTGTGTGCGCATGTGTGTGTGTGTGGTCGATATTCTAATATACTCAACGCACGGCCAACTCTAGTCAGCCTGTCAAGGGTTGGCTGTGCTGATGCCGTCGAAGTGTAAGCGCCCTGTGGAATCACACGGAACGTGGTCTACCCCGAGGCACTTTGACCAGTGCCCAACGACAGCAACAACACGATTGAAGTTTGTACTTACATTGTTGTCTAATATATACTACTAATAGTACAGCAGATATGTGAATTATTTGGCTGAATTGACTTTGATGATAGAAGCATGAAACTTGGTACACAGTTAGTGCATGCCTATGGAAAGACATTTGGCTATAGGGACATTGGCGAATTGCCCTGTGACGCATTGATGGCCATTTTCCAAGATGGCCGCCATCCACTGTTATAGTCCCTCTGAAATGCTAGCTAAACTCCATTGTAGTGATAGGAGAACTGATTTATTGGTATTGTGTAAATTTTATCAATAGTTTCTATAAGTCATCTATGGTTGATAATGCCCTATATCCTTATTCGATTATCATAAAGCACTATCTGTGTAATTTTAGTAGGGGCGTTATAAGAAAAATTAGTGTAACATATCGTTGTTTTGGCTTTCAGTGTGTAACAGTGTAACGATGGAGAAAATCTACAAGGTGGTGGACCCTGTACAGCCTGGTACATCACATCTATCACGCCTGAGACAGGCTGAGGGCATCTGAGGCAACACGTACAGCATTACAAGCAAGTGGCACACACCATGTCGACTTCTGGTTTATAACAAACCAAACTACAGCGTGCAGAGAATAGAGCAGAGGACCCTAGAATAGTGAGCCAGTGACTCGTATAAGAAGTTACACTCCGTCAAGTTTAGGAGTAAGTACAATATTTCCATGGAACACTGAGCTTCTTCCTGTGGTTCAAACCTTGCACTCAGCTGGAGGGTCATTGTGCAAAGCATCAACATTCAGGATTGATGCCCGTGTCCGACAATGTGGCTTCAAATTGCAGGACAGACAACTACTTGCAAAATTGAGTGAAGGAGACCTATTTGCACAAGATGTGCAATACCATGTACAGTGCCTGGTCTCATTATACAATAGAGAAGAGAAAAAAAGAACATCTGAAGAGTCTGATGTGGAAAACCGTAAACCCATGGTATTGCATTTGCTGAACTGGTATCCTATATTGAAGATGCCCTTTAACGATCCCTGTAGTTGCACCCGTTCTTCAAACTCAAAGACCTGGTGAACCTGTACAGCATTAGAACTTAAGTTACTTGGGATTGAGGTAGTAGGACGCATCCACTCCACCAAGTCAAAGACAGAATATTGGGCTTTTTTCCCAGATTTGGCAGCTCAAAAGCAAGGGCAGAGATGTGGGTCCTCATTGCCAAAGAAGATTTTTGGATCCGCATTGATCAAAGCATGCGAGCCTGATGCTGACATTGACGCTGTTCATCTTGCCGGGGCCCTGCCAAAATAGTGAGGAGAGACATCTTCAAATGAAAAACCAATTCAGCAGTTCATTTGAACCCAGATGTCAGGAAGATTCTGTGCCAGTTTCTCTTGTGGCATTTGTTGGGATGGTGTTGAATGGACCAAACATCAAAGCACAGTCAAGTTCCTCAGCAGTGCCACAACCAGTTCTCACCATTTCGCAGCTACTGATGCACAAAAGCTTGGTAAGGCATCGAGAAATCGGACTACAAGTAAAACCAGGCACAGCCGGGAACGGGAAACACCTTTGGCCTATCTACCTACACACTAAGAAAAAAGGTGCAAAATGTGTGACACATTTTGCACCTTCAATAAGGGTGCAAAGTTGCACCCATAAGGGAAACATAGTTGCACCTCTTAAGGTACAACCCCCGTTAAAAGTGCAATTGTGCACCCTTATGGGTCCCAACTTTGCTCCCTTATGAAGGTGCAAAATCTGTGACACATTTTGGCACCATTTTTTCTTAGTGTGATAGCGTGATGATGCGCACAAAAACCCGAAAGCGCGAACTTGTGGACAATCTGTATGAGCTGGCCTCACATTTCATATGAACCGTGTGTTGGACATTTCAAATGAGCTAGCCAACAAGATCTGTCATCACTACAGTATAGAAAAAGCTGTATTCCTCCTAGGCTGAAAGGTGGTCTCTTCACAACAGCTGCATTGACAACATTGACCTAACCCCAGCTCTACTATTGCACACGACTCATTCCATGGAACTGGTATATCTCTGTTTCAACCCCCAGACAGTAACTTCAGTAGAGATGATCGGGCAATTGTCGCCACACATGGTGCTAGTGATACTAAGGGGACGATGGCACCCCCTGCCCAAGGCCTACACTAGTATCGCACCTGCTCCTATTGTCAGACAAGATCCACCAATACCAAAGCAAGAAGGTCCGAACAAAGCCGACTGTCAGCTCATACCACAAGCCATACAGAAAGAATATGTGACGTTTAAATTAATTTAGTAATCTTTTTATGATATAGTATTTTGATAATCTATCATCATTAGAATTACATCTTTATAAAAATATTATCATTAGAATTACTTATTTTAATGATGATATATTTTGATATACATGTAATTCTAATGATGATAGTATTCTAATAAACATGTAATTTTAATGATGATAATAGTTTGATAATCATGTAATTCTAATGATTCTTTTTTACAGGTGGCTGGAGCATTTGCGGCATGTACGGACACTGACGCTTGCATGGGAATGGAATTATCTCCTGGGCTTTCCATACCATGCCAGCAATCAAGAAGCACCCCTAGAAGACGCGATTTGACTCTCACTTCCTTACTTCCTCTCTTCCACGCCAGGCCAAATCAGTAGCCATGATTCGCCATGCCATGGATGTTGTGAAGACAGCGGTTGAAGTCCTTAATCCTGGTCAGGTGCCAATCATCACATGTGACCAGCCACTGTACACGCTTGCAAAGCAGGCCCAGTGGAGCTGGCCAACAAGTCACGGAGAAGATCACTTTGTTGTGATGTTTGGTGGGCTACATATACAGATGGCAGCTCTCAGACACTGGGAGATCTTCTGGAAGGCAGCGGGTGGACAGGAGCACTCGTTCAGGCTGAGTTGCCACACCTGGAAACAGCGGAATATTTCTGAAAGCATCCCATGTGACACGAACTAGAAGGGCTCATCAAGTCACAGCCGGTAGTCTGTATCTACTTATGAAGAAGGCATACACAGAGTACAGCAAAATTTTAAATGATGAACACAATATGATGTCACTGGTAGATTGGGCTACTGAAAGAGCTGATGCGTCTCCCCAATTCCAATTCTGGTTCATCATCCTGCAGCTGGAGCTGGAAGTGATGATCCTTGTATGAGCAATACGAGAAGGTGACTTCCAATTGTATGTGGAGGCCTTGACCAATATTGTTCCTTGGTTCTTCGCTTTGGACCATACACACTACGCCAGATGGATACCAGTCCACCTGCGTGACATGGTATCACTGAAAGCGTGTCATCCTAATGTCTATGCCGAGTTCCTGAAGGGCAAGTTTGTCGTGAAGAAGTCAGAACGTGTATTCTCTGCTAATGCTATTGACCAGGCCCACGAACAGAATAATGCCTCTGTGAAAGGTGATGGTGGGGCTGTGAGCCTAACAGAGAATCCAGCAGCTTTGCGTCGCTGGATGGTATATGGTCCCGAGATGGCTCGTTTGATTGGAGAATTCCAGGGTTTAACTGAGAATAGGCAGTACACAGATGGACGTCACCATGAACAAAAGAAGCACGTACAGATGGCATTTGCAAAAGATATAAAGTCCTTGACTGGTACGATAGTAGAGATGGGAAACCCTTTCTGCGACAATGGTTGCGATCTTCTTGTACTGGACAGTAGTGTAATGCCGGAAAGTTCCATGAGTAATGATGGAAATTTCCATCACACGATTTCCGAGTTATATGTCTATGAAAGGAAAGAGAAGGTTTCAATAACCATAGGTTTAGTCTAGACTCAGTGTTGCCTAAATTCAGTATATAGGTGAACAGGTTATTTATTAGGATAAGGCCATTCAAATTATTTCATTTCTCGTATTATCTATCTTTCGCTCGTATGCTTCTCTCTCTCTTGCATTCCTATCTCACCCCCCTCCATCCTCCTTCTCCCCCCCCCCCAACGCCAGAGCCACGAGGTATAATATGTGAGACATTAACTTCGCAGATTACCAATAACTTGTAGACTCAAGACTTCTTATTCCCCCCTTACCCTCCTGGCTGATCGATTAACATTCTTAGATTCTGAGCATCCTTAAAAAGAGGAAAATTGTGTTTTGTTTCGCATATTAATGCATAAATTAGTAGAGTCATTCGCTTAAATTAAGAGTCAGCCAGATTATATCACGCTTCAAAATACCCTACCACTGTGAAAAACGCGTTCGTACGGTCGTTCTGGATTAAGTTTAATACCCTCCCAGTTGATTATATTTTAATTAAATATTTCTTCATCAAATTAAGAGAATTGTGTATAGTTACTCCATTGCGTAGGTATATTTGCTTCCCCAGCTAATAAGAACCATTCGACACTTCGTGTCCTCTTTGATGAAGACTCTGGTGAGTATTTGAACATTCGTTAATTCCCGCGTTTTAGCTGTCCTCAGTCCTCCATGACGAGCCATGCGAAGGCATTCGCTTCTTCCCCGTCTCCCAGGTAAGGTGTTATCGTTCTCGTCTCCTCATTTACTTTTTCTTGTGATGTGATATCTTAACCAGTGTTAGTCTCCTCTCCCCCCCCCGCCTAGCAAAGTGGATTCGCTTCATCCCCGTCTCCCAGGCAAGCGTGTGGACTTTTCAAAGTGGAAACACATATTCCCACATGGTCATATTTGCACAAACATTATCAGTACTCCATCAATTGACTCCTCTATATTTCCATGTCTAAGTTAGATGATTATTCTGTATAGGGTTAGGGTGGAGGCCTATGAATATAGTCCGTGAAAGGTTATGCTCTTCAGAGACTTCCCTCCCGTGATAACCCATAAATATGCATAAAGGCGTTTTCTGCGGGGGATTTTTGGTTGCAACCGGAAAATTTTCGGTTGCAAACGGTCACAACAACAACAACAAATGTTTGCGGGTTGGGCCAATCATCTTCCCTGGATGGTTGAACAGGGATCGAAATTTGAGCAACCGAAAAATTTTCTGTTGCAATCAGGATCCCCGTAGAAAACGCCTTAAGTTTTAAGGATTAGTAACCTTTCTTATTAAATAAATCAAATGAGTTAAAGTAGGAATTTTTCTTGCTAAACCCCAGGTGACTTATTCTCTGCTGTGGAAATACTTATTCACGTTTCCGAAAGAGTTTCAGACTTACTCGGTATACTAAAAGTATCCCCACGACTACCGTAATCTTTATATTTTAAATCGTGTTCAAGGGGTAGACCATAGGAATACCCGCTTGGACTGGTGGCAGCATTTCTCTTCTAAATAAAAATATTTTCATCGTTATAAGCTATAACTAACAAATACTTCTTTCAGTAGAGAATTAATCTTAATTAATTTAATTCCAACCCACAGTTGTTAAAACGCTTAAAAACCCTGGCATCACAGTAGAAACATTGTAGATGCAGCTGTGGCAGACACGGTTCGCCAGATCAAGAGCTTGGAGTCAACAAGTATGAATCTTATGTTAAAGAGAGACTTGTCAACCAAACAATGCCCATCTCAGATCCTATCCAGCTGAACAAACTCCATCTCTTCAGTCGGCCTCGAATCAGAGAGAAGTCAGACAAACAGCTAAAGTTATCATCTCTGAAGAATGACTGCTCACTCTTTTCTAGATTGTACACTGCCTCTCAAATACGCAATAGTGATCTGTACGAGTTCTTCCAGCACGAAAATCAGGCCTGGCCACCAACACTGTAACAGATGGGTGTCATGAGAACCGGAACGACGAGTGACTTGTTATCCTGCTTGGAAGAGTTTACTACTGTGAAAGAGAATGTCTCCAGTCCTACAGTGGAGGTCACCATCCTTGATGGAGCTGCCATCGTCAACATGCTGCCACCTGGGACTGCAAAGACGTTCTTATGAACAGGATTATGCCAATGATATTTTCATGCCGTACATCACTTCACAGCTTCAGCATGTAACCAGATTAGACATTATCTGGGATGTATACAGACCCTCAAAGTTTGAAGGCTGGCACCCGTAGCAAGAGAGGAAAGGGATTTAGGAGACGCGTCGAGCCATCAAGTGCAGTTCCTAGAAAATGGCAGGAGTTCCTACGCATCAGTGACAATAAGACTGAGTTGTTCTCCTTCTTGGCAAAGAATGTTGCAGGCATGGACACTGACAAACAGGTCATCACCACACACCATACTGATGTACTTTGCATAAATCGCCAAGATGTTTTGGGTCTAGCTCCATGCACCCATGAAGAGGCCGACACTCGCATTATGCTCCTCCTAGAAGATGCTGTTCGGCAAGAGCATAACAAAGTGTCCATACGCACAGTTGACACAGACGTTGTAGTTCTGGCCATAAATTCAGCCCAGCGCCTCGACATCTCTGAACTGTGGATTGCCTTTGGTGCTGGAAAGAGCTTCAAGTTCATCGCCGCTCATGAGATAGCCAGAGCACTTGGTCCTGATCGGTGTGTTGCATTGCCAATGTTCCATGCCTTCACTGGGTGCGACACGGTGTCCTGTTTTGGAGGCAGGGGCAAGAGGACCGCATGGGCCACATGGAACACATATGGAAATGTCACCCCAGCATTCTGTGCCCTGGCTGCTAGACCAAGCCCACAGCCAATAGAAGAATGGCTGGGGCCACTGGAACGATTTGTGGTCCTGTTATATGATCGTACCAGTAGTCAGGAGTGTCAACAAGGCAAGGAAGGAACTGTTCACCTAGAAAGGCTGAGTAATACATGGTCTCCCTCCTACACAGGCTGCACTCATCCAGCACATCAAGAGGGCTGCCTACCAGGCTGGTCACTGCTGGGCACAGATGATGATCGCAGCTCCAGAGCTTCCATCTCCAAGTGAATGGGGGTGGAACAAGGTCCAGGATGGCTACGAAATATGCTGGACAACCCTACCAGAAGCCACGAAAGCTTGTAGGGAACTCATACGTTGTGGTTCCAAGAAGGGCTGCAGAGGACACTGCAATTGTCGGAACGCTGCTCTGCAGTGCACTGCACTTTGTGTCTGCGGTAGACTTTGCACTGACTGATTTCCTAGAAAGACTATATTTGGAATTATCTACCATACTAGACGTATATAAACTATTGATAAGATGTACATAATACCAATAAATCAGTTCTACTATCACTACAATAGAGTTTAGCTAACATTTCAGAGGGGCTATAACAGCTGATGGCGGCCATTTTGGAAAATGGCCGCCAATTGCGTCACAGGGCAAATCACCGATGGCCCTATAGCCAAATATCTTCCCATATGCATGCCCTAACTGTGTACAAAGTGTCATGCTTTTATCATTAAAATCACAATGTATTCACATATCTGCATTACTATAATACAAATATCAGTACATGGGTCCGAAGGGCCCACAAGCACTTGTTTATTTATAAAGGTGAACTCTTCTCTCAAACCTTTGCTAAAAATTCCACTCTGGTTGATGAATGACTTGTTCCTCTTTCTCCTCCACCCTCTGACTATATTGTACCTGTTATTCAGATCCTTCGTAATTATGTTTGCTTTGCCCTCTCTGGCCTAGTATAGATCCTCGGACGGCTTACGGTCCTGACGGAGTCCCTCCTACTGTTCTCAAAAACTGTGCTTTTGTGCCTGCACCCTGCCTGGTCAAACTTTCCGTCTTTGTCTATCTACTTCCACCTTTCCTTCTTGCTGGAAGTTTGCTCACATCCAACTGTTCCTAAGAAGGGTGACCGTTCTAATCCTTCAAACTACCGTCCTATAGCTTTGAATTCCTTCCTTTCTAAAGCTTTTGAATCTATACTTAATAAGAAGATTGTATGCATCTGTCTGCTCACAATCTTCTATCTGATCGTCAGTACGGTTTCCGTAAAGGGCGATCTACTGGCGATCTTCTAGCTTTACTAACTGAAATCTTGGTCATCCTCCTTTAGGGGTTTCGGTGAAACTTTGTTGTTGCCCTCGACATATCAAGAGCTTTTGATAGAGTCTGGCACAAATCTTTAATTACCAAACTACCTTCATTCGGTTTCTATCCTTCTCTCTGTACCTTCATCTTAAGTTTCCTTTCAAACCGATATATTGCAGCTACTGTAGACGGACATTGTTCTTCTCCTAGTTCTATCAATCGTGGTGCTCCTCAGGGTTCTGTCCTATCACCCACTCACTTTCTATTATTCATTAATGATCTTCTAAGTCTAACTCAAAGCCCTATCCAATTTAGGGTACGCCGTAGGTCCAATGAAAAGTGAAATATAGATTATTTCGAATTTGGCAGGGTGTTTTCTTATGTAAAATTGAATTTTAAGGGTGGTTTGTCCGCTTCAACTTTTTGGTTTGAGCACTTCTTGCTATGCAAAAATGGACTTTTATATTTATATGCAAAACATAGCTTAGCCCCGCTAAAGTAACGGCTTCATTTGCATCACATCAATTCTTGATCGCCTTTTTCAGGATGGCTTCTCCTTGTAAACCAAGTGGGTCGAAGCCCGCAACTAGACAGAGCTCTGGATCCAAGTTGGCCGCCTTTGTTGGCGGTGGACGAGAGTTTGCTGAGAGTGAGGTGCCTACGTATCGCGGCGTGATGAAGAGGGGAATCCTTCTCCAAGAACTCAGCGGCATCCGGGAGGGTGTTGACAAGCGGGGGTACCCAATGAGAGACATTGCGAATGATCTGACCCCCATGGTGCTTGCCCAGTGGAAGAAATCAAACGCCCAGTTTGCACCTCTAGTGGTTATGTTACCCTTCTTAGTATGGTTATTTTACTGATAACGGGTTCACTCCATGTTGATACTGGTTGACTAACCTGTAAAGGGGTGATTGCCGGATGACGCTCTCTTGACGGGCTGGTAACTTGCTTCGTTGCCCAGAGGTATACGTCAAATAAAGTGGTATGTATGGGCTAAACGTGGTCGAGCGGTTCTTACGTAATTTATAAGTATTCTTTAGCGCCAAAGGATTCGAGTAAGACAATATACTACAAAATATATATATTATATATATATATATATAATATATATATTATATATATATTATATATATAATATAATATATATATATATACTATTTATATATATATATATATATATATATATTATATATATATATATATATAATATATATATATATATATTATATATATGTACACTTGTGAGATTTATACATTAATAATGTCACGCAGCTCGTAAGTAGCGGCCAATGAAAACTGTGTCTAATAGACAGAGCCGGGAACAGTTAATGACGTGACAAGGTACTCCACACCCCCAGGTGTGGGGTACCTACAGACACCCAGGAAGGTGTGAGTGAGTAGGAGCGCAAGGCAACGGTCTCCTCTCGTTCTCGGTTTTGTCCGCTCCCCGGCCAGTTGCAGCATAAAGGAAGGGAGGCGGAAGACAGTTCCGTGGACATGTCTCTCAGGCCTGTTGCATCTCGTCAGCGTCATCATCCTTTGGGGGAGAGCC
>JACEEZ010006989.1:0-15679 GCA_016584305.1 Chionoecetes opilio | reverse complement strand
ACCTGAGTTTGGCATTTTTTTTAAGTTGTTTAAATCTAGAGAAATTGTGCGGAAATTGGGGAATTGGGGAATTGCGAGGAAAAGGCCTATCGGGAAAAAATGCGAAATTTGCGATTGCGGGGACTGTGCCAGGTCGGAATTGCGAATTGCGATTGCGAATTGAACAAAAATTGCGATGCCACCTTTGCTCATATGTCTCTCTCTCCCCCTCTCTCTTTTCTTTCAAGGGAGGCGCATTTTGGACGGTCGCCGATACTTGGAAAATAAGATTACTACTGATTACACGGACGCTACGGATAAAGAACGGCTGTACGTGGGCCAGGGACGACGGTGTTCCCGAGCCCTGCAGGTTGGATTGTGTCCCCCATGACGCGCCCCTACGTCTCCCATATCACCCCGTACCGCCTTGGGTACCGAAAAGAGGTGAGTATGGTAAAATGACATGAGTTTTACCCAAAATATTACATTGTTTATACGTTTTCTTAGATCCCCTGTACGCTTTTCCTAGCTATTTTTTAGGTGACTTGTTTAATTTCTTGGTTTCTTTCTAAAATAACCTAAAATAACCTAAAATAAACCAAAAATAACCTACAAAAAACCTACAATAACCTAAAATAAACTCGAAATAACCTAAATTAAGCCTAAAAAAAACCGAAAATAGCCAAAATAAACCTAAAATAACCGGAAAAAAAATTGAAACCGAAAATTACCAAAAAAAACCCAAAAAAAAAAAACCAAATTAAATAAAAATACCTAAAACAGGATATTTTTCAGGCTGGTTTGAAATAAGAAGGGGTTTTTGGATTCACTGCAGGAAGCGAAAGAGGAAACAAGGAGTAAATGGAAGCAGATAAGGAAGAAAGAGGAAAAGGAGGAGAGACAGGAGGGGAGGAGGAAGATGAGAGAGGAGACAAGAAACCCTCTCCTCTTTCTCTCTCCCATCTCCAAAGGGTTTTGTCCTGCTATTCTCCCTCGGTCTCCTACTTGCTTTAGTCGCCTTTGTATCGGAGATCCTACACTCACACACACGGAGTCCCATCATCTCCTCCTCACTAATGAATTAATAGTATGGCTTTTTTTAATAATGGAAAGAAGGGTGCTACTATAGCGTGCGGTCTACATCGGGGCCATTAATCTACGCTCCCCTAACGTGCGGTCTACAAAGATCCCGCCTGACCTGACGTGACCTGACTACCCCATTGCTCTAATGTGCATTCCAACAAGTCCACACCTGACCTGCCCTTTACCTGATCTGAGTGCCGGGACCCTACTCAACCTTATAAAATGAGATCAACGAAGTAATGTCTCAGTATCCTCCTAAAATTAAAGCCGAGAACATCAGTCTGTTCAGTTTCGAGATCATCATGCTTTTTGAAGAATTCTACAGAAGTGTCATCTTGACAGAAGAAACAGCGGTTAAGTTTTTACGTGGAAACAATTTTTCTGGACACACCACAAAAAGCAGAGCCGTGTCATGGGTGTGGCAGTGTTTATGCAAGAAAAAAGAAAACGTGACAGAGGTGGGGAATATCGGCCTGGGGCTTTCGCTGTCCTCGCAGAGGGTGCCAATCTTCACGTTCTTTTCGCAAAGGCAACACATTCTTCCATTACGTGGACATCAAAAACAAGTTAAACTGTAACCTGAGTTTGTGCGAAATTTTATAACTGGTGTTCTTTTTTTGTAATAGAAATACCCTGAACACAGCAGTGTGTGTAACAGGAAAATCGTTCAATACTGTGACTGACTGGTAAAAATTTGCCGAGAGGTTGGTGTGGAGCCATTGTTTCTCATCGCGCACGAGGTAAAAAGGGGTTGCACAGTGGAAAACTCTATCCAAATTGACGAAGCAGATTTGCTGGTCGACGGAAATACAATCGTGGGAGAATGCTAACTGGCGACCAGGCTCCCTCTCTCCGAAAAACAGTGATGCAGTTGTACGAAACCATACGAACCATGGACCCAAAAATTGATGGACCGTGGGTTTTTTTGGTCTCAAGCAAGGCTCTGATTGTCGGTATTTTTATGTGCAACGACTTTGACAAAAAACACTCTGACCCCCATCATTGAGCGGGAATGTGAAGCTGCCGATCAGTGATTCATTCCGATGAATGGCTGCGTATGGCAATCTAAATGCCGTTGGTTACACTCATTTTACGGTGAACCATCAAAAAATTATGGGGAATCCAGTGACAGGGCAAACACGCAAGCGATTGAACGAACATGGTTGGATGCCAAAACACGCATTCTAAAGGAAAAATGAAGGCGTTGGTAGTGAGCCTGTTTCATCACACCTTGATCATTTTTGCTGGAAAGTGCTACGAAAAGATGCAGAGGATTTATTTGTGGCATTTCTAAATGATATACAAAGTGTATATCGTTAAAGGAATATAAGAGCAATGCCATTAATTTAATGTAATATTCAACATGTAAAACCCTTTACAATTTATGATTGATGTGTTTAAATGAAGTATGTGTAATTATGATTATGTGTGATTATGAAATATGTGTAATAATTATTTACTACTACTATTTACTATTATTACTACTATTTACTACAATTATTTACTACATGATTCTTTGTTGATTATGAAGTATGTGTGATTATAAAATTAGGGTGTAAATTATAAAAGTATGTGTGTTCAATTTTTTTACTACAGCGCTAATAAAAAATGTTGATGATATATTTTTTTTTTCTTATAATACTCTTCTGTAAATCAACAATGTTTTGTTTATTTGATGAAAATTAACAAATTACTTACTAAAGTTTAGTTTTTTTCTATAATTCCCCTACTGTATAACAGACATATCATATAGCAATAGTAAATTGCAGCGGAGAAGGGGTAAGAGTGTAGAGTGTAGTAGCGAGTAAGAATGTAGGCCGCACGCTATAGTGTAAAAAAGTCGCGGTAGACCGCACGCTATAGTGGGAAATGTCCCGGTAACCGCACGCTATAGTGTAAAATGTCCCCGGTAAACCGCACGCTATAGTGCAAATGTCCGGTAGACCGCACGCTATAGTGTAAATGTCCCGGTGACCGCACGCTATAGGTGCAAATGTCCCCGGTTAGACCGCACGCTATAGTGTAAATGTCCCGTAGAACCGCAAGCCTATAGTGTAAAATGTCCGGTAGACCGCACGCTATAGTGCAAATTGTCCCGGTAGACCGCACGCTATAGTGCAAATGTCCGGTAGACGAAAGCATAGTGTAAAATGTCCCGGTAACCGCCGCTATAGTGCAAAAGTCCGGGAGACCGCACGCTATATGCAAAAATCCCGGTAACCGCACGCTATATTGCAAATGTCCCGTTAGACCGCACGCTATAGTGCAAATTCCCGGTAGACCGCACGCTAAAGTGCAAATGTCCCGGTAGTAAACCCCACGTATAGTGCAAATGTCCCGGTAGACCGCACGCTTTTAGTGCAAATGTCCCGGTAGACCGCCCCGCTATAGTGCAAATGTCCCGGTAGACCGCACGCTATAGTGAAATGTCCCGGTAGACCGCACGCTATAGTGCAAATGTCCCGGTAGAAAACCGCACGCTATAGTGTAAATGTCCCGTTTGACCGCACGCTATAGTGCAAATGTCCCCCGGTAGACCGGCCGCTATAGTGGTAAAATGTTTCCCCGGGAGACCGCACGCTATATGTAAAATGTCCGGTAACCGCACGCTATAGTGCAAATGTTTCCCGGTAGACCGCACGCTATAGTGAAATGTCCCGGTAGAACCGCACGCTATAGTGCAAATGTCCCGGTAGCCGCACGCTATAGTGCAAATGTCCCGGTAGACCGCACGCTATAGTTTCAAATAATCCCGGTAGAACCGCACGCTTATTGCAAATGTCCCGGTAGACCGCACGCTATAGTGCAAATGTCCCGGTAGACCCCACGCTATAGTGCAAATGTCCCGGTAGACCGCACGCTAATAGTGCAAATGTCCGGTAGACCGCACGGCTATAGTCAAATGTCCCGGTAGACCGCACGCTTTTAGTGCAATGTCCCGGTTTGACCGCACGCTATAGTGCAAATGTCCCGGTAGACCGCACGCTATAGTGGGAAATGTCCCGGTTTGACCGCACGCTATAGTGCAAAAAATTTCCCCGGGAGACCGCACGCTTATTGCAAATGTCCCGGTAGACCGCACGCTATGTGCAAATGTCCCCGGTAGACCGCACGCTATAGTCAAATTCCCGGTAGACCGCACGCTATTGCAAAAGTCCCGGTAACCGCACGGGTAATAGTGCAAATGTCCCCCGGGAGAACCGCACGCTATATTGCAATGTCCCGGTAAGACCGCACGCTATAGTAGCCGAAAGAAAGTTTCCTACCTTTTTTTAATAAAGGGAAATAAGAGTTACTTTTTTTTTAAAAATGTAAAGAAGTACCTTTTCTTTAACAATGGAAAGAAGTTACCTTTTTTTTAACAATGGAAAGAAATTACCTTTTTTTTTTTTCAAAGGAAAGAAGTTACCTTTTTTAACAATGGAAAAAAGTTACCTTTTTTTTAACAATGGAAAGGGAAAAGTTAGAAAGAAGTATTAAAGAAAAAATAGATTGATTGATAAAAATGAATTAAAAATTAGTAAATAAATATAATAGATAGATAGTAGATTAATAATGGTAGATAAGTATAGATGGAAAGAATAAAGGTTAACTGTAATATTAATGTTTGTTGTGAAAAAAGATAAAAAAAAAAATATGTTATGTATCAATAAAAAAAATCAAAATAAAATGCAACTAATAACGAGATATTAAAAATTACTAACCCCCTGCTACTACTACTACTACACTACTACTACTCTACTGTTTACTACTACTACTAACTACTATGTTACTACTACTCCTAAATACTACTACACACTAATATTCTGCACTAACCCCCTATTACTGCTACTACCCACTATTATACTACTACTACTACTACTACTACACCAACCATAATATGTCACTAACCCCCTATTACTACTTTCACTACTACTACTACTACTTCTACTACTACTACTACTATTGGCAGAAATGTTTACAATATAAAACTGAAAAACTCGGAAAGAGAATAAAAAGAAGGAAACAAGTAATAAAGGGAAAGGGGGTTGACTCCGAATTCCTTTCCATAACAAATAGTGGAAAAAACAATTTAGAAGGAGGATAGGAGGAGGAGAAGAGGAAAGGAGGAGGGAGAGGGAGGAAATACCTACGAGGAAATTTCTTTTTGCAACTTATTTAGATATAGACAGGAAAATTCAATACATAAAAAAATAACTAACTAAACAAGGTTAAATTAATGTTAAATTAAAGTTTAGTGAAGGGTGGGATAAGAGGCCGACGTCATTACGGAACATTGCAACAGTAGGTGGAAATAACGAATTATATACATCTTCTAATAATACTTGGTGGAAATGCTTTATTAAACTATCTGACCGTAACCCAACGTAACCTAACCCGACGTGTTCAGGCCGGTATTACCAAAGAGATCATAGTTAAGAACGTTTTCATAGCTGGACAAAAATGCCCTTTTAGTCACAACGGCTGGGGGGTATCATAAATTGGGGGGGGACAAATCCAAACCGCGGGGAGGCTAAGAGTGGGGCCCGGGATTTTTTAGGGGCGACTATGATAACGGCTCTGGGGACTATGATAAAATTTTCCAGCTTTTAACAGGGCCGAGACACAAAAAAACAGCCTCAGTGAAGAAATTCCCCCAACATAGGGATGTGTTGAGGGCTGATTGATGCCAGCTGATTGGGAAATACCGAGTAGACCGTGTAAAGGGCAAAGATGATTTTCCCCCGAGTTCTAGCGCGACATGAAAAATTTTTCCCTTTCTTTTCCCCGGGGGCCAAGACAAAAAAAAACAGCCTGGGGAAAGGGAATTCGCCCAATGGGGATGGTTGAGTGAGTAAGTAAATGCACAGTGATTGGGAAAAACCCCGAGTAGACCGTGTGGGGGAATATTTGTTCCTCACCAACTTTTTTTTACAAACACTTTTAGATCAAAAACATCGCCATCCGGCCCAAATCTGTTTCGTGTTTCCCCAATACTGCTCAAGGTCCCTTTCTCCCCAGAAAACTGGGCTATGGGGGCCCTTTGTGTCGGCTTGTCCCGGGGTTTAAGTATCGGCACCGGCGGAAAGGGCCGATGTTTCGGAAAAGGGGATAAAAAGCCGATGCCCCCTGCACGGGAACTTTTAAAATGGGGCCCAAATTTTATTATAAAATTCGTACCCCCCAAACACGGGGTTTTCCTTGACTCCCCCAAAAGGGATAAAAATTTTAAGGGGAGGGGTGACGAAGGGCCGGGCCAAAGGGATTTAAAGTGGGGTTGAAAAAAGTTTCGGATTAAGGAAAATTTGTTGATTATTGGGTTGGCTTAAGGTAGCCAGCAGTCAGCTTTTGGCCCACTCGCGCCCTTTGGGTCTCGAAGCCAATATTCAAAATATTTACCAGGGGAAGGGAACGGCCGCGGCCCCTACATTTACTGCTTTTTAAAACCCCCCTCTCAGGCTGGGGGATCGACTTAAATCAAACCCCCAAAAAAGATTATAAAGGTACGTGGGAAAAGGGTAAATGACTTTTTAGAGATGATAAATGCTCAAATAATAGACAAGAGAAAAGAGTTATAAACAAAAAGCCTCGGGCTAGAGAAAGGGGAAACGAGCTGCTTTTTTGTTTTTTTTTCACAGTTATAGAAAGTTATAGTTTAGAAAGTTTAGTTATAGTTTACTTTTAAAACCAAGTTATAAACTGACAATTTGCACACTTTAACCCCTAAAACCCCGGGACGGAAATGAAATATAACCGGGGGGGTCTGGAGGGGCGAAATCCCCCCCCCCCCCCAGCGGGGTTTAAAAATAGGTTTAAGAATCAGTGCCCAGGCTAGGTTTTTTTAACAAATGGGGGGGGGGGGTCTGGATGGGCGCAGCCCCCCATTTTAATGTCAGGGAGTTTTGGTCAATGAGGATTTTGAAACCAAACTGCAGTTTTACGGGAAATTTGTGATGAAGGGGTGTCTGTTTGTAGCTTTTGGGACAGAAAGTACTGACCCTACTATATACTGGGCTGATATTTAAAACTGAATGGTCGGGGATTAAAGTATTTTTCACCTTTCTTTTGTTTCTATAGGTGAGAACGAGTGTGAAAAGTAAAAAGGAAAGGGTTGTGCAAACAAATTTTTTCTTAGACTAGGTATTTTAAAGGGCAAGACATGTTTTTTTAAAATTTAAGGGAAAGGGCTAAGTTGGGTTAGTTTAAATTTTTTTTTGAGGGGTTTTGAATGGGTAATTATTTATATTTTTACAAATGGAGTTTTTTTTTTCCATAAAAACTTCTAAAAAGTGTTTTTTTTAGAAATGTTGTCACATTTTAAAACTGTCATTTCATTTAAAAAAGGGCAACACCTCCCTGGGTTTCCTACCCCGTTTGATACATTCAAGGCACGTAGTTAAAGGGCCAAAAATTTTTAAAATCTCACCTTTAGCAGAATTTCTAAGATATTTTGGATTTTAAACCCTTTAAATTTGAGTATGTGGAAAAAATTGTTCTATTCCTTTTATTCTGATGTTTTAAAGAAGAGGGTTTTTTTAAAAATTGTGGGGAACCTCATTTTGCATTTTATCCCCCAAATTTACTCTTGTTTCAGGTTGGGCCCTTACGAACCCAAATGCCCGGTTAGGTTAGTGGCTATTATTTTAACACTCTGGGGCCTTTTTCTCAATTTGGGAAAAGTTTGCTTGCGATGGTTTGGTAGAGTGTAAATTTTGAGTTTAGGCAAAACCCCGAAAGTGCGGGAAATAGGTGAAGGAAAAAAAGATAAATGTGGGTAAAGGGCCAAAGGGTTTAGGAAAATAAAAAGGATTACTAAAAAAAATTTTCTCTCTAAATTTTTCAAAAGGATTTGTAAATCAACTATTTTAATTTAATCATTAAATATTTTTGACAGCTTTTCATCCTTTTTATAAATTTGCCCCAAAATTGTTTTATGTTGTATGTATGTAGGGGTTATTGTGGTCTATCTATTATATGGTCTTTGATTGTGGCCCAGGGGGCGTACCCAAAAAATTTTGAAAGGGGGGGGGGGGGGGGCAATAATATATAGTATATAAATATATATTATCTATATATATATAATAAAATTAATATATTAAATATTTTTAGGAAATATAAAATATATATATATAAAAAAAAAATTTATAAAAAATCTTAAAATAAAAAATATATAAAAATATGAAAGAAAAAAAAAATATATTTAAAATCTATATATTATATATATATATATTTTATTTTAAAATAAAAAAAAAATCACTTTAAAAAATAAAAAAAATAAACCCAAATCTCAAATATATAAAAAATTTAAAAAAAAAAAAATATATATTAAAATATTATATTTTATATATAAAATTCATTTTAATATTAATTTATTATATATATAAAATATATTTAATAAATATATATTTAATAAAATTATATATATTTTTTTTATTTATATATATTTATATTTTAAAATATAAAATTTTATAATATAATATATTATTGCTATAATATAAATATTATATATATTATATATCTATATTATATGATTTATATATAAAATAATATATAAAATAATAAAATTATATATTGCTCATATATATTTATATATTTATATATATATATAAATTGGTGCTATCTATTTTATTTTTTGGTTTTTTTTTTTCTTTGAAAAGGGGGGGAGGGGGGCCATGGCCCCCTGGCCCCCCCCCTGGGTACGCCACTGATTGTTTGGGCTTTTATTTTTTGTAAGGTGTAATTGAGGTGATTGCAGGGTTTAACAATCTCTTTTTGAAAATTATTGGCCCATAGAACAAATAAAAAACTTCCCAAAAAGGGTTTTGTAAAATTAGACAGTGCATGGATCATGAAAAAACTAAACTTAGTTTTCTTTTTTTTAAAAGCAAATTTTGATCAAAAACCCTTTTTGGGGGGTGGGAAAAAGGCCCCAACAGGGGGCAGGGGACATATGGTCTTTTTCCCAAGTGTTTGCATCTTTAATGAAAAAAAGAAGAGGACACCAGTGGGGCCCGCTTACAGGGCCTGTAAACCAGTACTGGCCCTGCACAACCCGACAGATTGGGGTTTGGAAACCTTTTTTTAAAAAATTTTCCCATTTGCTATGGGTTTTAACTTTAAACACCTCTGGTTGTATAAGTTCTCAGTGGGTTTTGGTAAAACCCGATAATTTTCTGATACTTTTGATTACTTTTTTCCCTTTAAACCCAACCCCAAACCCAAATTTTTAAAAGATTAAAAGACTTTCAGGGCCCAAAATTTCCCTTTTCCCTGTTTTTAAAGTCAGATTTTTTCCCAAAAATGTCCCTTTTTAAAGGGTTTGACGATCGATGAAAACTTATCCAATTTTTTTCTCGGCGTTTTATCCTTTTTGATTTGCAGCATCTCCAAATTCATGACTTTTTCAAATTAGTACATATACGAATATGCGTGGCATGGGGGACAAACTCCCCTAAGAGCCATAAGAGTCTTCCCTGTTTTAAAATATACGTTATGGGGAAAAATTTACATATATTAAAAATATATATATAATTATATTTTATTTATTTTTTTTTTTTACATTCTGTGCCCATAGCGCCTGTAGGGGAGTGGTGACCCCCCGGGCCCGAAATTTTTGGGAGCTCTGGAGGTTTACTTTTAGGGCTCGATGGGTTTGGCCCCGCCCGGTTTTGGGGGCGCAAGCAGAATTTTTATAGTGACGCCGGGGAGTAGAGGCTCATGCCGCCCCCCTGTGTCCTCCGATGCACTCGCAGTCGAAGGTAGAGGTTTTTTGGGGAGCATTTTGGGGGGTTTTTAGGCACTTTGGGGGTGCAGAAAGGGTTTTTTGGGGTTTTTTCGGGGGTCGAACTCGGGTCACCGAAAAAAGCCAGTCGGGGACGCAACCCTCCGCTACCTCCTCCCCATAATAAAATAAAATATTTATAATATTAAAATATATATAATATATATATTAAAAATATATATATATATATATTGAATATAATATAATATAAATATAATAAATATAATGAATATATATATATATATATATATTATATAATATATTATAAAAATTTTTTTTACTATTTAATTATTTATTATTCATTCCTGTATTTGTTTTTTTATTTCGTTATTTGTCTGTTCAAATTTAGAAATTTTTCCCCCATTTTTCTGGACTTTTTTTTCCCCTTTTTTTAAAAAAATCCTTTATTATTTTATGAAAATTATATTTATATACCAAATTTTGTTGTTTCATTTACAGATTTATTTTTTGTAAAACAGCCGGGTGGTGTTTTTGGGCACAAAATGTGAATTGGAAATTTCTGACTGCCAGGGCCAAACTGCCTTTTAACCCCAGGCCCAAGGGCTGATATACTGCAGCCCAAAATGATGATTATGGCTTGATTTGGTAATAGTGATAATTTTTTTTTCTTTGTTTTCACTATATTGGTCCCTTTGTCATACTGTAAAAGTTGAGCCCCCTTCAACCGCAAAAAGGTTTTTTCCATTTCCAAAACTTGTTTATTTAAAAGTGGGGGGGGTGTAGCGCCCGATACCCGCCCTGGGCCCCGGAAAATACCCTCCACGATTAAAGCCCCCACGTGCAATGACGTCACAAGGAAAAAAATTGGCCAAAGCCTCCCGGGCCAGAACCTTATCATCAGATTCGCTTTTTAAAACCAAAAAAGTCTACAAAAATTAACCCAAAAAATTCTTTAAAACCAACCAAAACCCAAACAAATCTAAAAAAAGCCTTAACTTAAACCCAATCAAACTTAAGTAACCTATATACCTTTCTATTTTTCATATAAAAAAAAATGTTTAAAAATTTTTTTTTAATTAAGGTTTGGGTTTTGGTTTGGGTTTTGGTTTTGGTTTTAAATTTTTTGGGTAGGTTTTTTGTTAGTTTTTTGACATATATATTTTGGTTAAAAAGCGAATCTGAGATAAGTTCTTTGGGCCCGGAGGGGGTAGCCAATGTTTTCCTGCGGGGACTTTATCTGCCGTACGTTCTAGTCCTGGCAGGGGAGTTCCGGGGGGGGTAGCTAAAACGGGGGGCTACCCGGCATTTGGAACGGTTTTAAAAAGATTCAACTGCTTTTGTCCCGGGCCCGCTTGTGGGACTATTCAAGGGTTATAAATTGGCCCACTTGTGGCACTATTCCAAAAAGCTAAGGCGGCCTGCTTGTGGCAGATTTTAAAACTAAACGGGGCCGGGTTGGGGGCACTATTTGGATGCCCAAATCGGCCCCCGCTTGGGGGTACGATTTTAGTTGCTGTATAAAGGGCCCCCCTTATGGCACCATTTGGATGCTAAAAGGCCGGGTTGTTGGGACGATTTAGTTGCTGTGGGAGGGCCCCCTATTGGGACATTTGGATGCTAAATCGGCCTCTTGTGGGACGATAAAAGTTTCTGTTTTGGCCCGCTTATGGCACGATTTAGATCAGTCGGGCCCCCTTTTTGGTCCGTGGGCAATAAATTTTTGGGTTTGGGTTGCCCACACAGAAACTGGGCACAGAAACGTAACGAAACCCCCAAGGCCCGGGGGCAAACATGAACGCACAAATTGTCGGTCCGCAGCCCCGGCCGATAACTTCATTCGGTTTTCCAAATCAAAGCCCAAAAATTCGGGTTTTTTGGGTTTCCGACATTTAATTTTATGCCGGCCCGTAAAGACAAGGGTTTTCTGGGGATACTTTTTTTTCGGGGGAATTTAATTATTACCCCTTTCTATGTGTCACTGCCCTAAACTGTTATAAACATAAGGGGAAAAAGTATCAAAACCCCTAAAACGTGGTCAAAGGAAATTTACTGATTTTATAACCATTTTAAAAAAACCCGAAAGTATATTTGCAGGGCGCCTATGATAAACAAATTTTTGGGTGATTCCAAAATTTTGATAAAAAGGGGGTATGAAAAAAAATGATCATATCCAAAGTTAAAAGATAAATTAAATTTTTCATGCTATGATTAAGGTTTTGGGAATACCCGGGCCAGGAGTAAACGCCCCATACCCCTTTTCAGGGGAAAAGGGAATATGCCGGCGGGGGCCCCCGGGAGAGGGTAGGAGGAAGCAAGTTTGTCCCCCGAGCCCTTTTGGTCCTGGCCCCAGGGAGCACTGGGGGGGGATGGTGAGAAGGGGGGGCCAAAAAAGGTTTTAAAGGGGAAAAGAGCCCTTACCCGTTTTTCAGGGGCTTTTTTAACGGCCCCCGGCTAAGGGACCGACTAAACCCATGTACATCGAAAGTTCAGGCGCTTTTGCCTCCCTACACCCCCAAACCCCTAGGGCGGGGCGTGGCCCCGGAAATCCTATAGCCAATCACTTTTCCTATCTGAGCCTGCTTAGGCAGCTTCACCAAAACACAAGGGTGAACACGTCTCTGGAAGCAAGGAAGTTGTCCCCCCCCCCAACCAAGCACTTATGGCAAGGGGCACACCGCTCTTCCCGCCAAAAGCTGTTTTTATCACAAGTTTAGTTTAACGCAGGGTTTTTACCCTTTATATTTTTGTTAGGACGTGCCAACACCTGATAACGTTAAGGTGTGCCGTTGGGACAGTGAGTGAAAATTTAAAACAAGCAACATTCCAGGAAAAAGGAGAAATGAATAAAAAAAATGAAAAAAAAATTTTTAAAACGATTTCATTTTTGCTTTTATTTTTCTTTTATTTTAATTTTTTTTTTTTTTTATGCAAATTTTTATGCATTCATGAAAGCACTAAGTTCGTGAAAAATGATGGGATGTTCAGCGTCCTAAAATCACCCGGGAGTATGAAATACGTTAATAGTCAAAAATTTTTTGCGGGGGGAGCCCTGCCCCGCCGCCCCCCGCCCGCCCCCCAACCAAAAAACACAACACAAACATTCTTTCCCGCATATAACACCCCATAATGCCGCATTAGCTTTGCAGATCAAGTCATACCCCCCTTCAACATATTAAATACAAAACCCCAATTTTTACTTGTAGGAACTGAAAAAAGGGCTGTATTTGTTTTATAAACAGAAGATGAATGTCTGTAAAAGGGCCCCACAGCACCATAAGTCAGGGTCACCAGCCTTATTTTTCAGCGCCTTTAGGGGTGCCAAAGGCAGCAATCTCGACTGAGCATTGCGGTGGGAGGGGGTTTCCCCTTACCCAGGCGCCCTAGTGATAGGGCCCCCCTAGTCACTCTCAGCACTGGCCCCCGGATTAAAAAACAGGGAGCGGATCTGGGCAGCTGTGGCCGAGAACTGAAGTCACCAGCCCCATTTTTGAAATAACCAAAAAAAAATACATGGGCCCCGGCCAGGCAGGGGTGGGTTTTGGCTGCGGGATGTGATAGCCTATATTACCCCCTACTATATACTACATTCCACTACTACTACTATTACCCCAAAAACACTTTAAACACCTACTATACTACTCTAAATTTCCCAAACCCTAGTGCCGTCAAACCCTTTCCAAGTCTTTTATTTACGGTGAACACAGACAACAGGTGTGTTGGAGGCCTAAAGGGTGTGTGACGGGTCTTGCGAGGCCCTACGGGTGTGTAGGACGGTGTGTTCCGAGGCCGTACAGGGTTAGTGACGGTGCCTTGCGAGGCCGTACAGGGTATACTGTTAGTGACGGTGTTTTCCGAGGCCGTACAGGTGTGATGAAGGGTTTTGGAGGCCGTACGGTGGTAGGACGGTGTGTTGCGGGGGCCGTACAGGGTTGTGAAGGTGTGTTGCGAGCCTAAAAGTGTGTAGGACGGGTTGGGTATGTGGTAAAGCAGAGGTAAGATGCAGGTACAGCCCTAATGACGAACCCCCGAGTGTGGGTGTCTGACCTAATGAGCGAACGCGCATTTCCCGTCCACTATAACGGCGTACCCCCGTACCCCGCCGCCACGGGTAGGGCGCGAGCCACAGTGGTCCATAGAAGACTTCGGGGATTACGGGAATTTTTAAATTAAATAAAAAAACCTTTGGGGCCTTCAAAAAACCTTTTTTAATTAGGTATTTGAATTAAAATTTTAGTTTGTACACTGTTTGAGTATTTCGTACTCCTGGGTCGTTTGTACTCTATAGTCAATTTCAACCTTGGCTGAGTGCAAAACGACTATGGTTTTATTTAGACTACGAAACAATTTTTGGTAAAAGGACGATTTCGCGGTCGTTTTAAAAGACATCAAATATTTTTTTGGGTACAATAGGGGCTTGTTTCAAGGAGATAGTTTTTTTTTTGGGCAACTCCCCCCCCCCCCCCCAAAAAAAAAAAATATTAATGAAAACCCAACTAACCTTATAGGTTTTAATGAAACCTAACCTAACCTTATAGGTTTTAATGAAATCTAACCTAAACCCTTTTAAAGGGTTTTAAAGAAAAACCAACCTAACCTTAAAGGTTTTTTAAAGAAACCTAACCTAACCTTTAAAGGTTTTTTAAAGAAACCAACCTAACCTTATAGGTTTTAAAGAAACCTAAACCAACCCCATAGGTTTTAAAGAAACCCAACCTAACTTTAACCCCAAGGTATACTTTTTTTTCCTTTTTTTTTCTTTGCAAAAAAAAAGCTATTCCATTAGAACAAAACACCGCTTTTTAGGAAGCGCGCGGCGGAAACAGACCTGAGTGCGGGTTTTGAACAAAAGTCATATATGATATTTTATCATAACCCACTCAGGGAAACAGACCCGAGTGCGGTTATGATACAAATGATCATAAGATCATTTGTATCTAAAACCCCACTCAGGTCGCTTCCGTTCCCCCTAATTTTTTAACAATATAAAAAAAAAATACTTATATTAATCTACCCATATAAAAAAAAGTTTTCCTATCACCCATATTTTTTTTTTTAATAGTAGGTGGGTGCTGGGGTGGGTAGAGGATTAGAGTGGATGGGCTGGTTGGGGAGTGGGGTTTTTGGGGGTTGTTGGTGGGGGTAGGGGGTGTGTGGGTGTGGGTGGGGGGGGTTTGGTGGGTGCGTGCGTGTGTTTGGGGGGTTCTGTGGTGGTGGTTTTTGGGTTTCGTGGTGGGTGGCGGTGTGTGTGTGTGTGGTGGGTGTGGGTGGTGGGGTTTGGGGTGGGGGTGGGTTGTGGTGGGTGCGTGTGTGTGGTGTGGTGTTACTCACAGGGGGAAAAATTTTGCCACTTCCAGGTTGGGCGTTTGTACAGGACATAGCAGACAGTTGGCATGACGATGAAACCAGCCAGACAGCAAGCACAAAATTGCATGACGAGGCGAAACACCCGAAAAACAGCAACGCGAGCCGCAAAAAAAAAGCTTTTTTTGGGTTTCAAGAGGGGGCAGTTGGAACCAGTGCTGAGCCCGGTTTCCCCGTCCATGTTTATAATCAGTGCAGTGGGGGGGCAGGAACATCAATCCGCCCGCCTGCCCCCAAGTAGTTCTGTAATAAATATCTTTAGCTAAATGAAAGAAATGACTTGAAGCAGAATTTTATCGTCGGAATATATATCTGCCCTTTAAAACATACGACGTGACTTCCTTAAACCCCCCACTAATCTTTTCCTTTTCTATATATTTATACCAAACGACAGTAAAACCCCTTTTGATGCCAATGTTGGCACCGCCCCCCTAACTCAACCACAAAAACTTCCTGTCACTTTACCCACGGGCCCGGGCCCCCAAACCCCACCCCCCAAAACCCCCCTTTAAATTCCCCTTTTCTTAAAAAAAA
>JACEEZ010006988.1:7500-19701 GCA_016584305.1 Chionoecetes opilio | reverse complement strand
GTTCTTCCAAACTTTTTCTAACTGAACAGGGAAAAATTTTAAAGGGTGAAAAAATTTTATCTGGTATGAAACGATTGGAATTCCATTCTATCCATGTTTTGAGATGACATAATAAGGCCAGGTCATTAGAAATAACTGATATTGTCTGGCAGTCCATGTGATGTAAAAAATTAATGCAAAGAAAAAAAATATTTAGCATGGAGTATTTGTATAGTGGGGAAAAAAGAAGAGACGAAAGGGGCTGAAGAGATAATATGTCACTCCTGGCTGCATTTTGTAAACACCAATCGAGCTCCCATGATTTATATCCAGTAGTTTATTTTGATCATTTAGTCAGGCAGATGATACATGAAAGAGAGAGAGAGAGAGAGAGAGAAGAGAGGAGAGAGAGAGGAGAGAAGGAGAGGAAAGAGGATGAAAGAGAGACTGAGAGAGATTGAGGATAGAGAGAGAGAGAGAGAGAGAAGTGAGAGAGACGAAGAGAGAGAGAGAGAGAAAGACAGAGAGCAGAGAGAGAACGAGAGAGAGAGAAGCAGAGAGAGAGAGAGAAGAAGATAACAAAGTGGCAGTGAATAACATTAAACGTCACTGAAATTGTCTTCATTGGATGTTTATAAACCGTAAAAATATGGAATTTAATTTCGTTTGTCTTCCTAAAAACAAAAGCTATGAACGTGCGCCACACACACACACACACACACACAACACACACACACACACACACACACACACACCACACACACACACACACCACACACACACCACACACACACACCACACAACACACACACACATACACACACCACAACACAACAACACACACACACACACAAACCACACACACACACACACACAACACCACACACACACACACACACACACGTTCCTTGTGGCACCCTTCAATAGCCAGTTCCACATTTTACGCGACTCTGAAAAGAACACGGAAAATATTGCCAAGCACAATACCGGCGCTCCAAAAGGCTGCCGGCAAACAGACACACACACACCACACAAACACACACACGCACACACACACACATACATACATACACACACACACACACACACACACAACACACACACACGCACACACACGCACACACACACACACACACAACACAACACACAACACACAAAACACACACACACACACACACACACACACACACACACACACACACACACACACACACACACACACACACACACACACCACACACACACACACACACACATACTCACATAAACACGCACACACGCACACACACACACGCACACACACACACACGCACACGCACACGCACACACACACACACACAAACACAACACGCACACACACACACACACACACACACACACACATACAGACACACCTTCCATTTCTTATTTTACTTCTACTTCTTCTGATTATTGTTATTATTATTTTTGTCGACAAACAGACACAGCCTCCCGGAAAACAATATTCCAGACATCTCGGCTCAGATTCTGGTGCTGAAACTACGACACCGCAGCTTTATGTTTGAGTATTATAATTCCCACAGCGTGTGTTTGTCTGGTCGCTCTATGCGCCCGTGGGTTTGCCTGAACTCGGATGTCATAATTGTATTACAAATATATTTTTTCTTTCCCGCCAAAATTCGTATGTTTGCCGGGTTTCTACTTCCATGTTTCACGTCAGCAATTATGTCCTCATCGTTTAAACATAAAATAACACTTAATTTCTATTCACGAGTATGCCTTTGTTTCTCTTCACAACTATTAACGTGTATCCACTTTTTTTTGGGAAGACATGTTTTTCTTTTCCCATTTCCCCCTTTTTCCCCTACATGCCCTATTTCCCTTTTCCTTGATTACGTTTTCATTTTCTTTTGCCGCCCCCCTTCATTAGGGAAAGGGGTTCCCATTTCGATGCGGGACCAATGAACTCAGCCAAAAGGGGGTAAACCTGCCCCCACGCCCCCCTGTTTGTCTCCCCTTCAATTAATGAAAAACCCCTTCAAAAGGACTTTCCAACAGGGTTTTTTATCTTCCAATAAAGGACGCTCAAAAAGGGCATCAACACGGTTTTTTTATTTTCCAAATGAGGACCCCAAAAAAGGGGCATAACAGGGTTTTTTAAACTTCCAATGGGGTTTTACAAGTATTGGGCGAAAGGCAGGGTATGTCATAAGCTCCATGATGAAAAATGGAATATTAAAGTGTTTTAAACCTAAAATAAAATTCACCGAGTAAAGGGTTGGTGTGGTACCGAAATTAGTCACCCGGGGGGGGACTTTTTTCCCAAATCCTTATTTTTCCGGCACCCCCAATCTATTATTTTTTTTCGAAAATCCTCCATTTTCTTGCAGTCTTGCTGGAAAAATTATTACCCATTTTCTTTTGGGCCGACTTGCTTTCTCTCTTTTTTTTATTTTTTTTTATAGCAAAACCAAAATTTGCGTGCCGGAGTCCAGTTTAAATCACGTGTATCTTTTATCTTTCTTACCATTGTTAATCTCGTTGAGAATGGTCTTTCTTTTCTTTTTTTACCCTTTTAAATTGGGGGGCCCCTAAAAAGGGAGTGGTAAGGGGGTGGTAAATCTTCGTGACGTTTTTTATTTTAAATGTCTGGGGGTTACAAATCTAAATTTTTTTTATTGAATATTTGGGCGGGGGCCAACCATACGACCCCCCTAAATGTCGGGGCCCAACCACCTAAACCCCAAAGGAAAAACTAATGCCAAAAAGGGGCCAAAGGGGGTTCAACGTAAAAAAAATTTGGGAATCGATCCCTTGGGGTTTGGGAAATTTTAATCTCGTTTTTGAAAAAAAAAAAATTCAAACAAAAAAAGGGAAAATAGAGCGTACCATTTTGGTTTTTTATTATTTAAACTTTTAAATTATTATTACTCAAAAATCTCTAATCAATAGTTTTCTAGTGCTATTTTTGTTAAACTATATCCCATTTTTTCACAACAAAGAAAAAAAAGAAAGGGAAATGTATAAAAGTTTGTGGGAAATTGCAAACTGAGGCGGCAAGTGGGGGTAAACACCGGGAAAAACCTCACAAAACACTTCTCTGCCCCCGAAAAAAAGGGTAAAACTCTAAAAGATGTTTTATTTCGCGCAGAGGACATTAGGCATATTCAGAAAAGGGGCCAAATTGGTAGATTTTTTCTTGGGGCAATTTTTCAAGGTTAACGGGGAAAAAATCAAAAACTGAGATGGGTTTTTCATTCCAGCAGACCCCGGGGTGAAGAATTTTTTTCCTTTAAATTTTTTCTTCCTACCCCGTTGAAATTTTTGGTTTTGTAGATTTTTTAAAGTCTTGTTTTTCGATTACTAGGAGTCCCGGGGCGGCATCCCCCTTTTCCCCTAGGGCAGTTGGGGTTTTCCCAGTAAAGACGCCTTGGCTGTCCCCCCGAACAAACTATTTTTTTTTCCCTCGAAAGTACCTATTGTGTTTTTGGGGGCAAATTTAAAAATTTCTGCCCCTGGAAAACGAAAACCTACCCCCATCCCCCAACCTAACGACCTACCCTTTTGGTTAAGAGTAAACGCCACATACTTTTCCCAAAAAACCGGAATATGTTTGCCGGGCGAACTGGGCATATAGGAGGTGAGAAAACCCAACTGTGGGGTCACGGGTTTAATGTTTTTCATAAGAGGATCAGGGAAATTTACAAAGGGGGCCTTAAATTAAAAAGGATCCCAAAAGGGCTCCCCCGGTGATTGTTCTGGGGCCCCTTTGACAAACTACAGAGGTGATTTTGAAAAAGGTCATTTGTAGCTTTTTAAAGGGCCAGGGGGGGGTCCCTACGCTACATGGTCCATACTTTTTTCCAAAACAAATAAAACCTAAACCCAAAACACACACACACACACACACACACAACTTCTCTCTCTCTCCTCTCTCCCCTCTCTCTCCCCTCTCTCTCCCCTCTTTTCCCTCTCTCCTCTCTCTATCTCTCTCCCTCCTCTCTCTCTCTCTCTCTCTCTCTCTCTCTCTCTCTCTCTCTCTCTCTCTTTCTCCTCTCCTCCCCTCTCTCTCCATAATCTTCGATAGGTTCCCCCAACACTTGAAGAAAGCTTATTTCACCCCTTTCCCATTAACGCTAAAAACACTTTCTATCCCACAACAAAAACACGCCCCCTTTTCCCCCCCGACACAGATATTTTGTCCAAACCCCCAACCCCGCTTTGGCAAACGATCAAGCAGGCCCACAACCCTGTTACTGCGCAATATTAATCCCCCCCAACCCCCCCCCCCTTTTCCCCGACCCAAACCCCTCCCCCCCCCCACCCCCCCTTCCAACCCCCAAGCCCCCCTTTCCCTTCCACAAGTGCTTCTAATAAATCAAATTTTTTTCTCATTTTTTTTCGAAAGGGGAAAACCCTTTACCCAGCCCAGGATTTGCCCTCCCCTCCATAACCGTTTTTCGCCTGACCCAAATACTCTTTTCCCAAAGGCAGTGGGGTTTTCCCTTATTGCTCTTCAAAACAATTTTGGGTGAAAATTTTTGTTTTACCTCTGTGTCTTCGCCCCGCCCGTGGGGGAGATATGTGGACTTATGTGTCTCTGGGGTTTTGGAAAAAAAACCATGGAGCATAGAAAATTCCTCATTTGGGGCCGTACAAAGAAGGCCTTTCGCGGCAGCTGCAAGGGGGGTTTACTGTCCCCGTTTTGGGGGGTCCGCCAAACACCCATGAAGCCCCCGGAAAGGAAACAGAGCCACAGCGGGGGAGGCGATGGGCCAAATAGAAAAAGGAAAAAAGCTTAGGAACATAGAGACCAGGTTTTGGTTTAAAGGCTGGGACCTCCCCACACCAAAAACCCCCCAACCCCATTTTGTATGTATTGTGCGTGGTGTGTGTGGTGTGTGTGTGTGTGTGTGTGTGTGTTTGTGTGTGGTGGGGTGTGGTGTGCGTGTGGTTTTGTGGTGTGTGTTTGTGCGTGTTGTTGCAATTTTAGTGTCAAAATTTTATGATCATTGACCTTTTTTTTTCCCTTTTCCCTTTTTTTATCCCCACGTTTTCGGGGACTCCAGGAAAAAATTTGCAGGCGCATTTGAGGTGCCTGGCCACGGCAGGTGGGGGAGAAAGGCTGGACCCCCCCCCCCCGGCAGGGGGGCCCAGGGGGGGGGTTTTGGGGGTTTGTGTTGTGTTGGAGGGAAAAAACCGTTGCCCAGTAAACTTTTAAATATCAAACCAAAATCGAGGGAATGAAGGCGGGGTTTTGCACTAGGCCCCTTTTCCCTTATTATGTGGATTTTTTTTTTATTTTGTGGAATTTTGGGTTTGTTTTAGTCCCCTAAAAGGACCAGCACACATTCCCACAAGAAGGCCCTTTTTTTCGGGTTTAAAGCTCGATACGGGTGGTTTTTGTTGTACAAAAAAAGCCCAAAGGGTTCCCCTTTTTGGGATAAAATCATTTTAGAATTTTTGGTATCTGAAATTCTGAATATGGATTAGGTATTACGATAGATCACGAAACCTTTAGCAAAATACTCACCGATGTGAAAAAGTATCCGTTTCTTAAACAAAATACGGAATACACTTTACATAAAAAAAGGGAAAGGGTGAAGTACTGAAGGGTGAAAGTGGGCCGTGTTTTCTATGTAGGGGCGTGTTGCTATGTAGGGGAGGTTTTTTTCATGTAAGGGGGGTTTTTGCTATGTAAGGGAGTTTTCTATGTAGTAGGGGGGTATTTGGGGGGTTTTTCTTTCCCATGTAGGGGGTTGTTGGCCCATGTAGGGGGAGTGTTGCTATTTTAGGGGAATGTTTCATTAGGGGTTTTTTTGCTATGTAGGGGGGTGTTGGGTATGTAGGGGGGTGTTGGGTAGGGGGGGGGGGGTGTTGCTATGTTTTTTTTTTTTTTTATGTTGGAGCCTATAGCGCCCGTGGCTTTAGGGGTCTTTATGAGTTGGTTGAACCCCGCCCGTTGGTGGGGGCAAGGTGGGGTTTTATAGGACACCTTTGGTCTTGGTGAAGATCCCCTTTTCCCTGACGTTATTTCCCTTTTTGGGTCACGCTGTCCCCCGGAGTTTTTTTTCGTCGCACAAAGCGACGGAGAACAGGTTTTTAACAGAAAGCGGGTTCTTCTCACTCGACGTGGATTTGACAGTTGCTCCTTGATGAGACGTGGAAATCAGGAAAATTTTGGCCCCCCACCAGGCTCTTTAAAGATTTGCCCCCCCAGGGTTCGAAATCGGGGACTTGGAGCTCACACTCCATGACGCAACCGCCCCCCCCCGGGCCCCCGCCCCCCCAAATGTAGGGGGTGTTGCCCATGTAGGGAGTGTTTCTAGTAGGGTGTGTTTTCCATGTAGGGGTGGTTTTCTATGTAGGGGGGTGTTGCCCCTTTTTGGGGTGTGTTTCTATGTAGGGGAGTGCTGCTTTTGTAGGGTAGTGTTTCTATGTGGGAGTTTGCCCATAAAAGGGAGTGTGCTATGTAGGGGGGTGCTGCATTTAGGGGTGTGTTGCTATGTGGGGGGGTTTTCTATGTAGGGGAGTGCTCTATGTAGGGTAGTGTTTTCTATGTAGGGGGGTGTTGCTATAAGGGGGGTGTTCTATGTAGGGGGTTTTGGGTCTATTTTAGGGGCGTGGTTTCTATGTAGGGGGGTGTTGCTATGAGGGGAGTGTTTCCCATGTAGGGGAGTGTTGCTATGTAGGGAGTGTTTCTAAAATAGGGGGTTTTTGCTATGTAGGGGTGTGCTGCTATGTAGGGGGTGTTTTTGGGTATGTAGGGGGTGCTGATAAAGTAGGGCCCTGTTGCATTTAAAGGGGGGTGTTGCTATGTAGGGGATGCTTTCTATGTAGGGGTTTTGTTGCTATGTAGGGGAGGGCTGCTATGTAGTTTTTTGGGTTTTTTGCCCATGTAAGGGGGGTGTTGCATTTGGGGTGTGTTTTCTTTTTAGGAGAGTTTCTGCTATGTAGGGGTTTTGCCCATGTAGGGGAGGTTGCTATGTAGGGGGGGTGGTGGTATGTGGGGGGTGCGCTTTGTAGGAGAGTGCTGCTATGTAGGGATTTTTTGCAGGGAGGGGGTGTTGCTATGTAGGGGAGTGTTGCTATGTAGGGGGGGTTTTGCTATTTAGGGGAGTTTGGGGTTTTCTATGTAGGGGGGTGTTGCTACGTGGGGGTGTTTTCTATGTAAAAAAGGGGTGTTGCATGGGAGGGGGGTGTTGCTATGTAGGGGGGGTTTTCTATGTAGGGGGTGTTGCTATGTGGGGGGGTCCCGCTATGTAAAGGGCCCCGTTGCATGTAGGGGAAATGTTTTCTATGTAGGGGAGTGTTTCTATGGGAAGGGGGGTGTTGCTATGTAGGGGGGGGGTGCTATTTAAAGGGTGTTTTCATGTAGGGGAGGGGTTTTCTTTGTAGGGGGGGTTTGCTATGAGGGAGGTTGCTTTAGGGGAGTGTTGCTATGTAGGGGGTGTTTGCTATGTAAAGGGGGTGGGGTTTTTATGTAGGGGGGTTTTGCTATATAGGGGTGCTGCTATGTTTTGGGGGGTGTTGCTATGGGGGGGGATTTTTTGCCCATGTAAGGGAAAATTTTTCTATGTAGGTATGTTTCTATAAGGGGATGTTGCTATGTAAGGGGGTGTTGCTATGTGGGGTGTGTGTATGTAGGGGTGTGTTGCTATGTAGGGGGGTGTTGCTATGTATTGGGAGTCTGCTATGTAGGGGGGTTGCTATGTGGGGGTGCGCTATTTTAGGGGGGTGTTGCTATGTAGGGGAGCGTTGCTAGGGAGGGGGGGGGTTGCTTTGTAGGGAGTGCTGCTAGTAGGGGTGTGTTGCTAGTAGGGGAAATGTTTTCTATGTAAGGGGGGGTGTTTTCTTTTGAGGGGTGTTGCTACGTAGGAGGGTTTCTTTCGTAGGGCGTGGTTTTCTACGTAGGGGAGTTTTCTAAAGTAGGGGTGTGTTGCCCATGTAGGGAGTGCTGCTATGTAAAGGGGGGGTTTTCTATTTTAGGAAGTGTTGCTATATAGGGGGGTTTTTGCTTTTGTGGGGAGTGTTGCTATGTAGGAGGGGTGCTGCTATGCAGGGGATTTTTGCTATGTAGGGGAGGTTTCTATGTAAAGGAGTGTTTCTAAAATTTTGGGAGTGTTGCTATTTAGGGGGGGTTGCTATGTTTGGGGCGTGTTAATTTAGGGGATGTTGATTTAGGGGGGTGTTGCTATTTAGGGGGAGCGAAGTTGTCACCAAGCCCCAAGCGTCCTTGTCACTCAGCAGCAGGGGGGTTTACGGATGGGAGGAAATTGGGAATGTTTTCCCTTTTATTTTTCTGGGGCCTTAACCCTAAGTCAGTGTGGTGTTCCCCGGGGCTTTAAGAGGAAGGGAAGGGGAAAGGGGGGGATTGCTTCCCCTTGCCCTTTATCCCCCCTGGAGAGGATCCGACACGCGGCCAAATCACCCAAAGGGTTTTAAGCAGAAAATGTTTTTCCTTTTTTTTTTTTCATTTTTTTCAAGTAGTTATTTGCGCCGCTCAGGGGCTTTAACCCCAAACTTACCTTTTTATTCCCCCGTCATTTAGCCCCTCTCGCCGCCTTCTTGTACTCGTGGGATAGCTTTTTTTTTTTTTTTTGTATAGTACTGTCCTTTAATCAAAAAGATTTTCCATGCGTTTTTAGTCAGGCAATTTTTTTGTGAAAAGAATTTATTTTTGAGGTTTTTAAAGGCGCGACTAAAATTTTTTCCCCGAAAAAGAATGAATTGGGAAATCTTCACAAAACATGGGCCCTTTTCTTGATTTAAAAACTATTTATATTCGTTTATTTTTGATAAAAACAAAATTATGTAGTAAAAATGCATGTACAACTTTAATCGTCATGCTTATACCATTATCAAAACCCCCATTGATAAGAACCAAAAATTAAAAAAAGTGTATTTGGTTTTAAAACCCGTCGATATAAACCTTTCTTTTTTATTTATTCCCTTTTTCACCTTCGTCTCACTACCCTGTTATCCCCCTTTCCCCTTGGGCGCCTCCGTGGTGTAGTGGCTAGCGTGCCTGCTACGAATTCGGGCCCTGGTTCGAATCCCGGGGGGGGAAGGGCGGTGACCAGCCAACCCAGTGGGTTTTTCCTTTCTTTCGGGGTTGAAAAATGGGGACCTGGGGGAACTGGGGAATGTAAAATGTGGTAACCCGGGTGTAAAACTAGCCCGTGTCCCGGGGGAACGGGTCTTCAACCCACCACAGGCCCCGGGGGGGCCACGGAGATGAGCACCGAAATAAACCCCGCGCAGCATAGCGTAAAGCTCCCCCCAAATTTGACCCCTTTCCATTTCAGCTTGGGCCCTTTATACACCCGACACTCCATCAAGTCACCCGGGCCAATCCCTCGCCCACCATAAACCTTTTAAAATTTAACCCTTTCTACTCCAAACACTACACTCTCCAAAAATCCCATCACTCTCGTAAGCCCCGCTACCAGCTCCTCTCCTCAGCTTTACACAACAGTTTTTTCAAAACACCAACCCTTCCACTTAAAGGGCCCCTTTCCCTGTTCCTATTTCCCCCGCCCCTAAAACATGTTTTCCCTTTATGTTCTTAAAGGTTATACACAAACTAGGCAGTCACAATAAATACGATTTTAAAAATGGGAAAAAAAAATGTTTGCAAATTTGCCTACAAAACCATGTCTTTCTTTTTAGAAATATTGATAAGGTTTAAAGGGTGTTTATTTTTTTCCTTTTTTTCCCCCGGCCCCCCAGTAGTTTGTCCTTGCCTCCATGTTTTCCCCTTTAGAAAAAGTGGTTTTTTTTGTGCACATTTCTTATTTATTAACACCTTTATATACCCCCCCCGATTTTTTTTTTAGATCCCCGTTTTAAAATAATAATAATAACAATTTATCAACAAAAAATGAAAGATCACAATAATGATAATGATAATAATAATAATGATAACAATAATAGAAAAACTTTAACAAAAAAAAAAATGCAATAGTCTACTGGAAATTAGTGTAATATGGCAAGGGGTTTCCCCCGAGTTTTCAACCCCTAAATCTTTGTACCCAAATTTTTTGCTCACCCTCGCGAGCGGGGCTTTTTGGTTTAAGCGAAGGGCCCAGCTTAAAATTAAATTTTCTTGGGGGGGCAAATTTTTTTTCCTTTTTCCCCTTTGGCTCTAGCCCCCCCTGGGTAAAAAAACTCCAAAGCCCCCCTAAGGGGCGCGCCCCTCAGGGTTGAAACCCCCCGGTTTTTAAAAGGGTGTGCGTATGGGTGGAATATCAAGGAAAAAGGGGAATGTTTTTTGGGGGCTGAAAATCGAGGAGTGGGACACAGGCAGCGAAAGGGGGGGCGACGACAGGAAAAAAATTTAGGAAAAAAAAAAAGTTTGGCGGAGGCCCAGTAGGAAAGGGTGGGCAAAGTGGACGAGGGGGAAAAATCGGGCCCCATGCGTTCCCTTTTTTGTATCCTGGAAAACCCCGCCCGGACGTTGCCCCAAAGAGACTTTAGGGGACATTTGTCCCCAAAGGGGCCCCCCCCAGCCCAAAAATTTTTAAGAGGCCCGCCCAAACCCAGAAGGAAAAAATTTTAACAACGTTTAGAATTTATGAAAAAAACCAAAAAATAGGAGAAAGGAAAGAAAGGAAGCCCCAAAGAAAGCAGAAAAAATTTTGGAAAAGAGCTATGAGGAAATTATGGATTTTGGGGGGGCGAAAGGGAAAGACGGGGGCCCCCCCAAAAAAGAGAGAAGAACGAAGGGAGAAAAAGGAAAAAGAGAATAAAAATGAGGGGGAAAGGGTGAGAGAGGGGAAAAGGGGTTTCCCTCTGACATTTACTTAGGGGGAAGGGCAGGGACCCGGGGATTAATAATTTTTGTTGAAACTTTTTCGCTAGAAACAAGAAAAAAACCGGGTAATGAAAAGGGTGAGGGGGAAAGGTTTAAGGGACGCCATTAAGTAAAGGGCGAATGAAGAAAAGAGGAACGAGACAAAAAACCTGGGGGGGGAAAGGGGAAAGAGAGAGGGGAAAAAGAGAGAGAGAAGAGAGAGGGGAGGGGGGAAAAGAGGGGGGAAAAAGAAAGAGAGAGAGAGAGAAGAGAGAGAGAGGAGAGGAAAAAGAGAGAGAGAGAGAGAGAGAGAGAGAGAGAGGAGGAGAGGAGAAAAGAGAGAGAGAGAGAGAAGAGAGAGAAGAGAGAGAAGAGAGGAAAAGAGGGGAGAGAGAGAGGGGAGTGGGGGAGTGTGTTTTGGGGTGGGGTTTTTGTGTGTTTATACCCGGATCATGAATGCCAAATTTCCCTTTTGAACCGCAGGGAACAATTTGACACACAAATAAAGAAAAAAGTTTAAAATAAGGGAAACCAAAACAGAGGGAAAACAGAAGACTTGTAATTTTTTAAGGGGGGCTCCAGGAAACCCTGCCCAAAACCCGGAGCCAGAAACTTTGCCCCAGCTCTCCGTCCCAACCCCCCGAAAAAAAGGGAAAATAGTAAAAAACACTAGATTACTCGCGGCTCCTCGGGTTTTTAAATCTGTACTCAAGGGGTTTAAAAGAAAATGTTGCATTATTTTTTTTCTTCCCCATAGAGTAAAAACAGACAAAGAAAACACAGTCCCCAAAAAAAAATAAGAAGCATGGGGGAAAAAAAAACGCACCCCCTTTTTTAAAAAACTCGCGTCTCCTTTTGGTTTTCCCCCTCTTTTTTTTCTAAACGGCATTAAAAAGAAACATTTTATGATTCTGTTTAATTTTTAAAAAATAAAGTAAGACAGTCAAAACCCTAAAACCCCAGTCCTGTTGTTTGGCTGTTTTTTTTTTTGGCGGATTGTTTCAAGGCCCCCCAAAAAAAAAAAAAAGGAAACTTTTTTTTTTTAAAGTTTTTTCAAGTTTTAAATGCAAAATTTTCCCCCAGTATTAGAAACCCCCGGGGGGAAATTTCCCTTTAAGAGGGCAAAAGTGATGGGGGTTTTGAATTTTAAGGGGAAAGGGGTTTTTATTTTCCTTTTTTAATTATTTTTTTGTTTTTTTCTAACCCCCACTTTTTCCCAACTTTTCACCCCCCCAAAAAAGGCCCCCCCAATCTCCCCTTTTTATTTAACAAAAACCCCCCCCAATTATTTTACCAACACCCCCCTTGTGTTAAAAAGAAAATTTTCCCTTTAGACCCCCTTTTTCTTTAAAAATAGAAAATTGGGGGGGGGGGGGGATAAGGGAATTTAAAAAAAGGAAAACAATTTGGGGTTGGGGGGGCCTTTCCCCGAAATGGGCCCCCTTTCC
>JACEEZ010006988.1:0-2500 GCA_016584305.1 Chionoecetes opilio | reverse complement strand
CCATCCTTCCTTCCTTCCTTCCTTCCTTCCTTCCTTTCTTCCTACCATCCCTCCTTTCCTCAATGCTTCCTTCCTTCCTTCCTGCCTTGCTTTTGCATTATCCTTGGACTTGAACCTTAGGGAGGAACCCTCAGACTAAACAAACATTACAATTGTGTGTACATTTCAAAGTGTTCATGTACGTGTAGGGGTGAATGTACACTACTACACATCCCTACACAGCCTTCTCCCCCTGCCACATCCCCTTCCACGTGTGATAATGTTGTGATCCACCTGGGGAGTCCACAAAGGGGAGTTAAAGACCAACAACTTGAATCTGCTATTGGAGTAACCACCGACTTTCCTAGTGATTTATTTATTTCTTATTATTTTTTTTTTCGTTGGAGCCGTTACGTTGGAGTTTTTATGTTGGAAATTAGTCAGATCATGTCAGATGATGTGTTGGGGTGTTGCCTTCCTGTAACGGCACCCTTTGTTTAGTTTTCTATATTTTCTACTATTTTGTTTTATTTTGTTACTGCTGCCTTTGTTACTGTTGCTGCTGCTTCATAATACTTTTCCTTTTGTTCCACTTCGATTACAATATTCTCTTGGTTTCCTCTTGTTTGGCATTTTGTTGAATAGACGGAATATTTCTCACATGTTTTCCTGATAGGGTTGACATGTTAGAAATATTAGTGATGTACAGTGTCCCATTTATGCTTTGCCACACCTACGAGGGAGAAAGAAGGGGAAACGAAGCATGAGCGTGGTCCTGATGCCTACCCTCCAGCCTGACCTACCAGTAAGGGGGGAGGGGAAGGAGGAAGGGGGAGGGGGGAGAGAGGAAGGGGAGGGGAAGTGTGGGGAGGGGGAGTAGTCTAATGTTTTCATCAACAAATATGACCGTAGTGGCTTACCTCCATCCGACCAGGAAATTAGGTGGTGGTGTTCTCACTTAATATCCGCCATAGAGGAAGCTGACAGGCATGAGTTATAAACACTAAACCGGACTCTCACCCCTCCCCTTTCGCCCTTTAACCAATTACCTCATAACCTTACGATTCACTCCCCTATCCCTACCTCTCCATGCTCTCGTAAAGGTCTCCAACTTGCTCACCCGTAAGAGAATTAAATCTTTAAACGTGTTATCCCCTCCATTTGATCCGCAACTCCCCCCTGTGTGAAACCCTCAGCCATTCCGGCGGCCGCTTGACCTTCCCTCCATTCCATTCTTTCTGGTATTTTTCCTATAATTTAATCTGCAAATTGCTTTCTCGCTTTGCTTTACAAGAGAGAGATGAGAGAGAGAGAAGAGAAGAGAGAGAGAGAGAAGAGAGAGAGAGAGAGAGAGAGAGAGAGAGGAAAAGAGAGAGAGAGAGAAGAGAGAAGAGAAAAGAGAGAGAGGGGAGAGAGAGAGAAAAGAGAGAGAGAGAGAGAGAGAGAGAGAGAGGAGAAGAGAGAGAGAGAGAGGGGAGAAGAGAGAGAGAGAGAATATACGACTCGGCCTTGACAAACGAATGAAAGTATTAGAGTAAGGGGAAAGGGACAAGAATAGCCACTAAAAATCGTGCACAAAGCCACACTGTCATATAAGTTAGGGGTACCGTCATGTCCATTACGCGGCCTCTTCCCTCTTCACTTTCCTTCCTTGGGAAAAATCGGATTGAAGCTTACGTACTTCCCGCCGCTCCTGTTTTCCCCCTCTAGGCCCTTTACACTTTTGCCATGTTTTTCTCATTCGGGCTTGATATATCACAGTTTTTCTTCCACTTTTGCCACCACTAAAGTCTGTTCTCCTAGGTCAACGTGATCCAACACGTGTCAGGTCGACTTTTTGTGGCCTGCGAACACTCACAACCATATTAAAAGATAAAATTTTATCCTGTAAAAGATATAATGAAATATCATTCCACCATTTTTTTCAAGATCTGGGCAGGGTTATGAACGTATTGAGCGGTGTAGGCACGCACAACACACACACAAACACTCAAACACCACAACAACAACCACACACACACACACAACTATAGGGTACTCCGTGTTGTAGGGAGCACGCTTGGTTTCACGACCCGGGAAATCCGGGTTCGATCCCCGGGCGGAGCGGAACAGATGTGTTTTCCCTTAAAACCGAGCCCTGTCCACCAGCAGTGAATGGTACCGGTGTTAGCCGGGTTTGTGACCTGTCTCCGGGGTGCTGGCTTCGGCCAAAAATAACACTAGGATGAGTGATAAAAATGTTGATATGGAGACGGGGCCCACGAGCATTCTCTGGCCCTGTAAATACAACTACACCTAGATGAATAACACACACCAACACACACAACACACACACACACACCACACACGCCACGCACCACCACACACACACACACCCACCACACACATGCACACACACCACACCACAACACAACACAACACACACACACACCACACACACACACACCCCACCACACACACACACACCTACAAACCACACACACACTATGACATTTCATTACCTCCAAATACAACCAAAGCA
>JACEEZ010006987.1:0-19201 GCA_016584305.1 Chionoecetes opilio | reverse complement strand
TCCCGTTTTTCGACCTCAGTCTTACTGTCTCCGACAAAAAGAATTGTACACAATGTAAGCCATTCTCGATGAAGAGCGAGGAACCCGCCAGGAATAAACCTCCCATCATCACAAGTTCCGCGGCAACACTGCCCTCCTTCGCCACGAAAAATTCCCTCCGCCTCTTCGAAGTCTTGATATCAAGACCGACTTCCTGTCCGCCAACCCTCGGAAGTGCAGGAAGAGGAATCGTACGTCGAGGCCTGCCGCCGAATCGAGGGACTTCATGTCGTCAACGACACAGCCGAGCGAGGAGTGGCGCTCATCCAGTCCTTCAACCTCCAGCTGACCAAAGACGAGGAACAGCGCCAGTTCCTCCTCCAACTTTGGGAGGCCCATCGCCATCAACAGCCCGGGACTCGAAGGCTTCCCTTCCCGGCCAAGCGGCCACAATGAGTGGGGTGGCTCCCCATGATAACCCCCCCCCCGAGGGGCTAATACTCACCAAGAGGGGGACCAACAGCCCTGCTGGGGAAGGGATGTCGGCTTGTCCGCTTTCAAGAGATGACATTCCCCTCCTTAATAGGCCAGTGCATAAGGGTAAATAACAAAGTTGTAATCCGCCACCCTAAATATCAACCGATTGAGGTCAAACTTTGCATACGATGGTTTCTTGCATAGATGCACCATTACACCAAGTAGGAAAAGAAAAATTCAAACTTTTGATTTTTATTGGCACCCTAAATTGCTCAGCGGACGTAAAAGTCCGCGGCGGGGCAGTTGATATTGGCTGTTGCCGGACAGTAAATACTAGAGTAGGATAAACGCCCGGGGGTGGGTAATGGCATTGGACTTTTTTTTCTTTCTTTTTTTTTAAGGATAATTCCTGGACTGTTGCGATTCCCGGACTTTTGCGGTTCCCGGACCAGTGCTCCCCCCTATTAGTCCGGGATATCGAGGTTTGTGTGTACTGATAAAACCGTCTATATGATAGTCCATAGACCACTATATCTCTTTGTCGGGCGCCCCGCAGGCCCCTATGCAGCCCCGCAATTCAAACATTGTCGCGTGAACAGTCCAGGTATACAGTGGTCTATGGCCCTGCCATCAACACTACCTTCGATTGCGAGTGCATCGGAGGACACAGGGGAGCGGCATGAGCCTCTAATCACAGGCATCACTATAAGAATCCTGCCTGCGCCACCACGGAATTGGAGTGAATGAGTGAGTGAGAGTGTGAAGGGGAAGGAAAGGAAGGGAAGGGAAGGAGTGAGTGAGAGTGTGAAGGGGAAGGGAAGGGAAGAAAGGAGAAAAAAAAGTCAATAGATACCAAAGCATCCTGGGGGGCATTTTCGAACACTACTAAGACCATCTTAGCGCTAGTTGGACATTTTCGTAAGCAAATTTCGCTCCGCCTAGACAGCGCAAACGAGTGTAGACTAAGGCAGGGTTGGGGTCGTCTTAGCCCGCAATTTTCTCCGTCACCACAACAACAATGGTTATATTATTATTTTAGACTATATATAGTATATTAGGCTGTATAATACACTATGTATAAATATATTATATATATAATATATCTATATATATATATATATATATAATATATATATATATATATATATATATATATATACTATTATCATAGACCACTGTATACCTGGACTGCGCACGGAATATCGGCCTGTCGCACAAGGGCTGAAGTCGGAGGGTCGCTCGGATTCATATATATATGTACGGATCATATAGACTGGTTTATCAGTACATATATATGATATACTGAAATCTTCGTAAATGTTTGTTCTATAATATTATCAAATAAAAAACAGTAAAACACGCTAAAGAAATGCCATTACGAGACTCTGAAGAAATAGATGCATTCACTTCAACTCTTCGCCATTTAAAAACTTTGTGAGTCAACTTTTATCATGAAGGGTATCAATAGAAGTGCAATTTTATTAGCTTTCCATGCTACATTTCGTTATCTGATAAATGAATTAGAACCATGCATAAATTAGCGTTAAATAAATAAATAAAATCATCAATCGGGAAATTTCCCGATTGATGATGTTATTTATTTAGTCAACGCTAATTATTTACACTGGTACTAATTCAATTATCAGAAAACGAAATATATAAGTAAATAAATAACATCATCAATCGGGAAAATTACCCGATTGATGATTTTATTTATTTATTTAACTCTAATTTATGCATGGTTCTAATTAATTATCAGATAACGAAATATAGACAATGGAAAGCTAATACAATTGCGCTTCTATTGATTCCCTCATGATAAAAGTTGACTCGCAAAGTTTTAAATGGCGAAGAGTTAAGTGAATTTAAGTGTATAAGAGTTCATGCATATTTCTTCATAGTCTAGTAATGGCATTTCTTTAGCGTGTTTTACTGTTTTTTATTTGATAATATATAGAACAAACATTTAACGAAGATTACAGTATATCATATATACTGATAAACCAGTTATATGATAGTCCATAGACCACTATAATCCTTTGGTCGGGCCCCGCAGGCCCCTATGCAGCCCCGCAATTCAAAACATTGTCGCGTGAAACAGTCCAGGTATACAGTGGTCTATGACTATATATATATAATAGCCTATATAGTATATGAACACTATGGTGCCCCCCCGTTTGTACACCCTTGTTCCACCACTGTAATCGGTGAGGTTAGGTTAATTAATAAGCTTCTGGGTAGGCGGTGAGATTAGGCTAATGGTGAGATGAGATCATTAGATGAGGTTAATGGTTGAAAACCCTGTTTGGGGTGGGCTGGGTGGACTAGATATGGTTTCTGTGTTTTTTTGAGGTGGACTAGATATGGTTTCTAGTTATGGTTTCTATCCTAGCTGGGATATTATTTGATGAGGTTAGTACGTTGCTTTACTCGTAAATCACTTGGGATATTGTCTCTTCACCAGAAAAACCTGCCTACCAGCAGTCCCAAGCTAGCTGGGGGAGAGGGATATCTTTAAAAAAAAGAGAGAAAAAAGGTAAATTTCCAGATGACACTACTTCCTTTGGTGGACGAAACTTTTTTTTCTGGTGAGTTTTGATATGTTTTGAATTAATCTGCTAACCATATCTGGAACGCCACCCTATCATTCTGCCAATATACTAAACTTATTCCTATACTGTAATCTACAACAAACATTTTCTCGCTATTTTATCAGCTTTTACCAGTTGTTGTGACACCATCTATCTAAAACACTCACTATACACATGCTAACCATCATCTCATTCCTCATGGATTCCTGTCACATAAAGATTCAGGAGGCAGAGATGAGGTAAATATATTAACCTCTTTACTCCAGATCGTTCCTTTGTTATATAAAAAAGCACATGTTGTCGAGCCATAAAACTACGAAAGGTAACTTAATATACCAAATTAGTTAGTCGACAAGGATACTAAACAGGTCAAATCTATAAAATATTACTTATATTAATTAAAAGCGTTCTAGTGGTAGTCATATTACAATGAAAATTACGTTCTGGGTCTCAAGGGGTTAAAGGCAAAGTAGAGGTAAGTAAAAAGGTTCAGAAAAGATAAATGCAAAAGACAAGAAACAAAAAAAGAAATAATAAATGAGCCGCATTTTGGTACTGAGCGAAGATCTCATTAGCCTAGCCACTGTTCGACTCCGTCGTTCCTGTCTCCGGACAAAAAGCAATTGTACACACATGTCAAGCCATTCGTCGATGAATGAGCGAGGAACCCGCCCAGCGAATAAACCTCCCATCATCACAAGTTCCTGCGGCAACACTGCCTCCTTCGCCACGAAAAATATCCCTCCGCCTCTTCGAAGCTCTTTGATATCAAGACGACTTCCGTCCGCCAACCCTAGGAAGGCAGGAAGAGGAATCGTACGTCGAGGCCTGCCGCCGAATCGAGGCCTCATGTCGTCAACGACACAGCCGCAGCGAGGAGTGGCGCTCATCCAGTCCTTCAAACCTCCAGCTGACCAAAGACGAGGGAAACATGCGCAGTTCCTCCTCCAACTTGTGGAGGCCCATCGCCCATCAACAGCCCGGGACTCGAAGGCTTCCCTTACACGGCCAAGTCGCCACAATCGAGTGGGGCTGGACTCCCCAGATAACCCCCCACACGAGGGGCTAATAACACCAAAGAGGTGGACCAACCGCCTGCTGGGGAAGGGATGTCGGCTGTCCGCTTTCAAGACGATGACATTCCCCTCATGAATAGGCCAGTGCATAAGGGAAATAAACAAGTTGTAATCCGCCACCCTAAATATCAACCGATTGAGGTCAAACTTTGCTACGATGGTCTTGCATAGATGCACCATTACACCACGGAGGAAAAAAAAGAAAAATTCAAAACTTTTGATTTTTATTGGCACCCTAAATTGCTAGCGGACGTAAAAGCCGCGGCGGGGCAGTGATATTGGCGTTGCCGGACAGTAAATACTAAGTAGGATAAACGCCCGGGGTTGGTACTAATGGCATTGACTTTTTTTTTCTTTCTTTTTTTTTAAGTTTGGATAATTCCTGGACTGTTGCGATTCCCGGAATTTGCGGTTCGCCGGACCATTGCTTCCCCCCTATTAGTCCGGGCATATCGAGGTTGTGTGTATGAATAAACCGTCTATTGTAGTCCATAGCCACTATTAATCTCTTTGTCGGGCGCCCCGCAGGCCCCTATGCAGCCCCGCAATTCAAACATTGTCGCGTGAACAGTCCAGGTATACAGATGGTCTATGGCCCTGACCACAACACTACCTTCGATTGAGAGTTGCATCGGAGGACACAGGGCGCGAGCGGCATTGAGCCTGAATTCACAGCGCATCACTATAAGAGTCCTGCATGCGGCCACCAAGGAATTGGAGTGAATGAGTGAGGAGAGTGTGAAGGGGAAGAAAGGAAGGGAAGGGAAGGAGTGAGTGAGAGTGTGAATGGGAAGGGCAAGGGAAGAAGGAGAAAAAAAAGTCAATAGATACCAAAGCTCATGGGGGGCATTTTCGAACAATACTAAGATCCATCTTATCGCTAGTTGGGGACATTTTCGTAAGCAAATTTCGCCTTCCGCCTAGACAGCAGCAACGAGTGTAGACTAAGGCAGGGTTGGGGTCGTCTAGCCGCTAATTTTCTCCGTCACCACAACAACAATGGTATATTATATATGTTAGATATATATAGTAATATTAGCTGTATAAATACACGAGGTATAAATTAATATATAAATATATTATAATATATAGATATATATAATATATATATATATATATATATATATATACTATACTTTATCATCGACCACTGTATACCGGATCCCTGCGCACGGAATATAGGCCTGTCGCACCAAGGGGCTGAAGTCCTGAAGTCGGAGGTTCGCTCGGATTCATATATATATGTACGGATCAGATAGGACTGGTTTATCAGTAACATATATATGATAGACTAAATCTTCGTAAAGTTTGTTCTATAATATTATCAAAATAAAAAACAGTAAAACACGCTAAAGAAATTGCCATACGAGACTCTGAAGAAATAGGCATTCACTTCAAATCTTCGCCCATTAAAAACTTGTGACGTCAAACATTTATCATGAAGGGTAATCAATAGAAGTGCAATTTTATTAGCTTTTCCATGGCTACATTTCGTTATCTGATAAATGAATTAGAAAATCCATGCATAAATTAGCGTTAAATAAATAAATAAAATCATCAAATCGGGAAATTTCCGATTGATGATGTATTTATTTAGTCACGCTAATGTATACAGGTCCTAATTCAATTATCAGAAAACGAAAATATATAAAGTAATAAATACATCATTCAATCGGGAAAACTTACACGATTGATGATTTTAATTATTATTTAACTATAATTTATGCACGGTTCTAATTAAGTTCAGATAACGAAATTAGCAATGTGAAAGCTAATACAATGCGCTTCTATGATTCCCTCATGATAAAAGTTGACTCGCAAAGTTTTAAATGGCGAAGGAGTTAAGTGAATTAAGTGTATAAGAGTTCATGCATATGTCTTCATAGTCTAGTAATGGCATTCTTTACGTGTTTTACTGTTTTGTTATTGTGATAATATAAGAACAAACAGTACGAAGATTACAGTATATTCATATATACTGATAAACCAGTATAATATGATAGTCCATAGACCACTATATCCTTTGCGCGGAGCCCCGCAGGCCCCTATGCAGCCCGCCAATTCAAAACATTGTCGCGTGAAACAGCCAGGTAGACAGTGGTCTATGACATAAGATATATAAAGATAGCCTATATAGGATATGTAAACACTATGGTGCCCCCCCGGTTGTACCCCTTGTTCCACCACTGTAATCGGTGCAGGTTAGTTAATAATAAGATTCGGGGGTAGGCGGTGATATTAGGCCTAATGGGTGAGATGAGAATCTTAGATGAGGTTAATGGTTGAAAACCCCTGTTTGGGGTGGGCTGTGGTTGACTAGATTAGGTTTCTGTGTTTTTTTGAGGGGAGATAGATATGGTTCTAGTTTAGGTTTCTATCACTAGATGGGATATTATTTGAGAGGTAGTTACGTTGCTTTACTCGTAAATCACTTGGGATATTGTCTCTTCACCAGAAAAAACCCGCCTACCAGCAGTTCCCAACGCTAGCTGGGCGGATGAGAAGGGAATATCTTTAAAAAAAAGAGCGAAAAAAGGTAAATTTCCCAGATGAAACACTACTTCCCTTTGGTGGACGAAACTTTTTTTTCTGGGCGAGTTTTGCATATGTTTGAATTAATCTGCTACCATATCCTGGACCGCCACCCTTAGCATCGCCAATACTACTAAACTTATTCTATACTGTAACTCTACAACAAACATTTCTCTCGCTATTTTCATCAGCTTTGTCCAGTTGTTGTGAACCATCTATCTAAAAACACTCCACTATACACATGCTAACTCATCACTCTCATTCCTCATGGGATTCTGTCACATAAAGATTCAGGAGGCAGAGATGAGGTAAATATATTAACCTCTTTACGCCCAGATCGTTCCTTTGTTCTATAAAAAAGCATCATGTTGTCGAGCCAAAAACTACGAAACGGTAACTTAATATACCAAATTAGTTAGTCGGACAAGGATACTAAAACAGTTCAACGTCACAAATCTATAAAATATTACTTAATAAATTAAAAGCGTTCTAGTGGTCTTCATATTACAGTGAAAATTACTTTCGGGGTCTCAAGGGTTAAGGCACCAAAGTAGAGGGTAAGTAAAAAGGTTTCAGAAAAGATAAATGCAAAAAAGACAAGAAAAAAAGAAAAAGTAAATCAATAAAGCAGAGAAGAAATAAAAAAAACCAGAGATGAGAAAACTACAAAGCATATAAGAACAGGAAGAGGTGGTTGCTGCCTACATATAGTTACGCTAATGAAGCATCTATTAGTCTGGGTTTTTTTATGAGCAAAAATGCGAGCCACCTTGCTGCTTAATGGACTGAAGTTGACGCAAGGAGAAGGGAATACAAAGCTTCTTCTAAATTTCAGTGATGTCTTATCATATTAACCATAGTTATCAGGTAGGGACATGTACTATGGACATGCATCATTTTAAGCATGGAGACCTTAAGATAGAATTGAATTTTGCCTCATTAAAAAAAAATAGAATATAGTGTAAGGTAAGGAATATTAAGAAAAATAAATGTTTTGGGAAAGAATAGCGATCCATGTTTGAGTTAGTGGTAGTCAAGGATAATACAAGATCCTTAGGTAGTAGTGTGTTGGCGGGGGTAAGGGTAATAACCATAATAATAACATTGATGATAATAGATGATAACGATAATAAGATAGCAATAAACAACAGTAGCAATAACAACGGAGTTAAACTGGATCAACACACAACCAATTAGAACCACAAAAAAATGAAGGGTACATAAAAATACTGACTGGAATTGGGAACTGCCAACTGAATTTTGATATATCAAACTTTTTGTTATGACAACAATTTTTTCACCTTTATGCAAGCATCAAAACCCACAATTACAGATTAGCTTCATAGTTATCAACTGCAAGATGACATAACTTACTCCTAAAAAAAACTGTAAGTTGATCAGACTAATTATAGTTTAACACAAACACACACACAATACTGAATTCTAAGAACAAGAAACCAACTATTAAACGAACCCAATAAAGAACGTAGAAACCTTACCCAATCTAACCGTAAAAAAAACCCTTTTTCAAAAACCTAACCAACCTTTACCATATTACCGAATACCTAACCTTATCTTACTAACCAACCTTTGACCAAATAACCTAACCGGATCTTACCGAACCTAACCTGTACCTAACCAGTAAAAAAACAAAACACCCTAAACCTGATCTTTACCTATACCTGAACCTTTACCTAACAAAAACCGTAACCTTATCTGTACCTAACTAACACTTACTAACAAACCTAACCTTATCTGTACCTAACCTAACCGTTACCTAACATAACACGAACCTTATCTTGTACCGAACCTAACCTTTACCTAAACATAACGAACCTTATCGTATACCTAACCTAACCTTACCTAACATACATAACCTTACCTTACCTAATCTAAACATGTCCCTAACAAAACAAACCTAACCTAACCTAACGCTCTAACCTTACCTTTACCGTACCTTGTTTTTTAAAAAAAAAAACCTAACATACCAGACAAAACAATGCCTGACTTTATTTCCTACCGGCATTAGCTTTTTCAAGCAAAATATCTGCTTTGTAAAGTGATTTTAACTAACATTCTATATCAGGGCTGTTCCGCCTTACATACCTAGCCTACACGAAAGTTGGAAATTAAGAATGCCTAAACTATACGTCGCTAAGTAGTACAACTAGGGAACAGGATAATGGGCACTATAGTAGAAATTCAAGCAGTTTTCTTTTACAGCTTAGGTATTTTTCATATCTTAATACAGAATCTAAAAACCGGAAGCTTCTATAAAATAAGATTTAAAACTAACTTACACAATCTTATTCTAGTACAGTAAGTTAGCATACTGTCCTGCCTTTAATAGTAAAGACAGTTTAAGCAGATACTATAATAATTATAGCTATGATGACAAAAATAAACCTTTAATGTGCATACAATATAAGATTCTACGGTAACTAATAATAGGCTATGGCAAAAACTACTGTATTTCGTTGTACTTGGCTTTGGTTTTTAATGTGGGGGGGGGGGGGGGGGGGGGGGGGGGGGGCACCCGGACAAGTAACATGATGTGCTATACTGAATCACGAAAATTGTTAGGTAAAAATTTATTTTATGATGTTGCAAGATTTCAGGAAAAGTCGATTTGTTCGCTTAATATGTGATGCTCTCCTAATAGAGATAGTTTTTTTCCTGTGCAAATCTCAAAAAGTTTTTGCACAATTCGAAAATGTGATGACAAATTTCTAAAAATACACTTTTAGACGTTTTGACGGCAAAAAATAACTCCTATTTTATAAGATTCAAATAAAACTAATCAAACCATTAAAACTAACTTAATCTAACCTAACCATCCCAACTAACCTAACCTAACCTAACCTCTCAAACTAAACCTAAACTAACCTAGCCTATGAAAAATGTAATTGTTGCACAATATTTCTTTGTTATTTTTCAAACTCTTCTATGACCTATAGAAAGAGTAGATAATGAAAATACTTGAATCCAGACACAGTCACGATGATTCTAAATATTAGCAATGGGTATGTTATATTTCATGCAACATAGTGTGAGGTTTAGAATTAGGTAACATGATAATTAATGATTGTATACGAGTAGTATGCCCCAAAAAACTAACTCGTCCTACTATTACACTTCCACCTATACTTATTTTCGTCTTCAATTTTTGTCTAGTCATACTACAGCTTCCAATTTGTGATAATAGATTATGAGTAGAAATAGATTACTACGGACCATAAACTCAGCTCGTGAAGCATGTTGTGTGTCATTTGTTTTTGGGTGCATATACTTATGCTATAAACTACTGCAAAGGACTCGGGTTAAGACATACAAGCTAAAAATATGCAACAGGATTGGTGGTGCCAACCACCCGACAATGCGCACCATCAAATTAATTTTTTTTAACGTAAATACTCAACAAAACAACTCAAACCTACCCTAAGCCTCACAAAACCTAAACCCCCTCCCAAACCTAACATAACCTAAATTAACCTAACCCAAAACTAAACGTAAACTCTAATCAGCAATGATATATAAAAATAAGTGTAAATCTGTGGCTCCGGAAGTGATAAATAAATGCAACCAATATACTGAGCCGAAAATAATTATAGATCAAAATAAAAATGTAAGGCCTTGTGAGGAAATCAATATAGGACTAAAAAATAAATAATGATTGACAGCCTTTTCCAACTCATGCATCTACACAATTAATGAAGATAAAGGTTCCATGTGAGCATAAGTATCGAGCCAGTCACCTGGAAGTACTGAAATGACTACCGAACGATTCATTGCTATAAGTTACTAAAGAACACGCCAATTGGAAGGGCTGCGGTAGGTGACTGGCAGTAAAGGTAGCACTATTATTACGCTTCCATTATCCGTGCTGTGGTGACTACTGGTGATGTTCAATATTTTATGCAGTTTCACTTATATGGTATTATTTCCAGCATGAATATCGAATTCACTTGGTGACGAAACATTTTTTCTGCTGGTTTGATGTGTTTTGAATTAATATTCTAACCGTCGCTGCGCAAATCTTTGATTGAATATAACTTCTTTTTTTTTAGGTTAAATGTTAGTTAGGTAGGTTATTGATTAGGTCTAGGGTATGGTATAGGATAAAGTTAGGTTATGTAGGTTAGGTTAGGTTAGGTTTCTTTTTTTCCTTTTCTTTTTTATGCGACAGAAAACGAGTTAACAAATCATTTAAAAACACATCAAAAATTACACAGGAAAAATAAGTTTGTTCCACCAAAGGGAAAGTTCGATCATCTGGAATTTACCCATTATTTTCCACAGTACAGACCAATCTGACCGTGAGATATGAAACCCGACATTCATTCGTACACACACGGAGGACACTGCATACCCAACTTCATGTGTTATAATACTCTACGTGTCATATAGCACAAGATATTACCCTACTACTACCACACTAGCTCCTGTGTTAACACCCACCTTGAACGCGGCAGGGCTGGTGACACGCTTGCCTCCCGGTGAACCTCATCACTCCATCCATCACGCCTCACAAGTCTCACAAACTACTCCGTAGTCTCCATAACACATCACGATCTCCACAATACCTCCGAAGTCTCCAAACAAACACGAGTCTCCACATACTCCGAGTATCCATAAACACATCACGAGTCTCCACAATACTCCGGCGTCTCCTAACACATCACGAGTCTCCACAATACTCCGAGTCTCCATAACACCATCAAGCGTCTCCAACAATACTCCGCGCTCCATAACACTCACGGAGTCTCCACAATACTCCGGAGTCTCCATAACACATCAAGGTCGCCACCAATACTCCGAGTCTCTCATAACACATCAAGAGTCTCAAAACAGCTCCAAGAGTCTACCTATAACAAGCATTTACTCTGCACTGAATTACCAACACTGCTAACAGACCACTGTTAAGTGCAGTATAGTTTGTGTTTGTTGTTTGCTGAAGGGCAGTGATGTCGAAAATGCACTATATTCCCTTGCCTCGCCCCCGCCGCACACTTGTGACACATATGCTTTGAATATGGCCATGGTCCTACTCGCTGGCTCAGCCGGCCAGTCCGTTCCAGCACGGTCTAAAATGCCTCGCAAAAAACAGTGGCCGCCCGGGGGACTAGCCCAGTCCAGGACCGGGCCAGAGCGGCCGCGAACAAAATGCGCTATAGTCTATAGTTATCTATATGTAAGGCCTGTTACACTTCACGTATGTGTACGTCCCACAACCCCCCCCCCCCCACCCCCCCCACCCCCCCCCTCCGTCTTGTTATCGTGACGTCAACGTGACGGTCACGATGACATTCACCTCGTATCATGGTCGACACTCCCGCCGCTCATATCAGAAAACATTGCCGTATAAAACCCCTTGCTTTCCCTACTTCCTCACCTTTTGTACCCCATGACACAACATTAATACCTTCACTATATCCGCTTCACTCTATGGGCCTATTTTGTATAAATCCCCTGACAACAGTCTATTGCAAAAGCTTACAAGTGGAATCGTATTAGCGGGTCCACAAGTGTTCCACATATCGCAGTCGTGGCGCTATTTCAAGTCACTAATAATTACTACCTGTACACGGGCTGTAGAAAGGTTGATGGCGATCGTGATGCTCTTGAAGGATGGTATAAGTAAGCTACTAGAGGGGCCACGTGAAAGGGTTAGATCAGTTCAACTAGAGAACACGAGAAATAACGCATTAAAATACACCAGAGGTACCCAGTAACCATCACGTCGGGCCGACGTCGGCCGTTTTTAGAGCGGCGAACGGCGGCCTCCGGCGCAAAATTTACCTCAGTCAGCCCTCCGAAGCCCGCGGTGTATTTTCAGACGGGATAAGTTACTATTTGAAAATTAATGTACAGAATTTCAAGGAATTGAATATTCTATGTTAAACATTGTCAAAACAACAGTTGTATGATTGTTTTGAAAATGTAGATATACATCAGTGTGCCAAGCAGCGGCAACTTGGAAGTTCAATTCCTCCGGAGGGCGCGCTGGATGTATTTGTAAGTGGGCAAAATTCAGTTATATTATATATATTAACTCCTAAGTAATATACATAGTATCTCAATATCGGTACCATCACTATTAATAGGCCTCGTCAAGTCTATTACAAAAATTGTTATAAAGTTTTTATAATAGTTATAGAAATTATCATATATCAGTTTATTTCAAAAATTTCCAGCTTAACAGGAAACCCAGAAATACATAGAAATACAAGATGTAGATACGTACATAGGAAGGAGTTACATGGAAAAAGTGTATCAGTTTGTCTGTGTGAGTGTAGCTAGTATCACATAAAAATAAACTACTGAAAACGCAGGCGAAGATTATTACGGGATAAAACAAGGGTCATATTTCCCTTATTTCAATAACTTCCAACATATTATAAAACCAACATATCAATACTCCAACGGTACACCTAATAAGAATATGTAGATGATGGAGTTAAATATGAATATATCATGATTTAGAATAGAATATTATTGAAATCTTTTCCTCAGCTCTCAAGCACTAAACTGCCAGATGTTACGATAGTCATACAACGGGTAAAAACCCCACAAAAGGCGAATTGTCACCCGTTAACAGTCGAAATTTAACATAATGAGAACTTGTTATAACATGTTTCGCTCCTTCATTATATACGAAATAGACTGACTATATAAAAATTTGCAGTACGACACGTTTTTTAGGGAATTCCTTGACGGCGCCTGGCGCTGTCGGAGTGAAAATAATCAGTTAGTGGAAAAACGCACGAGTGGTGGAGTTGTTATGTTCGCCGCAACCTATATCCTCTACATGCTGTTCACGCCAGTCAGGTGCCACGTACACCAGCATCCGTAAAACGACAATAACGAAAATGTTTTGTACTTATGAAAAAACAATGTCCGTAGCAAGTATGATCCTAGCACTCTCCTTTTCATCGTATACTGGATAACGACCAGGAATATTTCTGGTTTAAATTTCTAAGCAGATTGCATTATATAATATAATACTTTTTTATAAGTGATTTAAAATCAGCCATTAGTCTATTAATCGGCTAATGGGTGTGAAACCACCCCTTTAAAACATTACTATCATCTGCAATATAATTAGAAAAGTAAACCATAAATATGTCCTCATCATGTTAATATAACAGCGGCAAATGGTCATATGCCCTACGGCGGGCCGCTGGGTAGCGGCCCGCCGGTGAGGCCTCTGAGCAAAATACCAGCCGGCCCTACGTCGTACATTCCGTAGGGCCGCGATCAGACATAGGAGGCCCCTCCGGAGGCCCTCCGTCTTTGGTATAGGTAGTGGTGGTGCGTCGAGCAGCGGTGCCGCTGTTCTCCCTTCAAGCAGCGGGACACAATATTTTACATCATGTATGTCTTCTTTACTAAATATTGTCTTCCAGAATCACTGATAATAAATATATTTTAAATACAGAACCTTTGGAAACAGCATTATTTTGAATTGCAAAAACTTAGTACGTATCATCATATAATATATAAGCGAAAGTGTATGTGTGTGTGTGTGTGTGTCCGCTCTAGGTTCCGCCCCCCGGGGCGGAATTCATCATATGGCCACCAGTTGGAACCAGGGTTGACCAGGGGTAGGTTTTAAGGACCCACTTATGTGGATGATACCGATCACTTTTATTATTTTTTATTTTTAGTAGCCTATTAGGCGAGAAAATGTGTGTAAAAAAAAGTGGGTTGGCGGAGAATTGAGGAACCTTGATGTAGGGGATGGGTAAGGTGAGTGAATGGTGGGGTGATGGGTAATGGTGTGGGGGGTGGTGAATGGGTGGGGGGTGATGGGAGAGGGAATAGGTGGGGGGGTGAGGGTAATGGGTGAGGGAATGGGTTGTGGTGATGGTAATGGGTGAGGAATGGGTGGGGGTGATGGGTAATGGGTGAGTTGAATTGGGTGGGACGGGATGGGTAATGGGTGAGTGAATGGGTTGGGGGTCGATTTGAATGGGTTGGCGTTAATACATACATTTCGACATCCATGATTCAGGAAAAGTTAGAAGGGGCTATCTGGAGAGTCGTTCGGCCCAACCAAACACAGGGGTGGGCCGAAGGCCCCTCACCAAATAGCCCTCCGCACGAGCTAGTCCAAAAAGTCCGCCGGACGGGCGGCTTTGCGGCTAGGCTTCTATAAATGTTGCACCACCCCAGCAAACACAAAGACGGAGGGCCTCCGGATGCCCTCCGTAGGTTTACGGGGGGCCCGACGAAGGTACGGACGTAGGGCGCTGGGAATTTGCTCAGGAGGCTCCACCGGCGGGCCGCTCCAGCGGCCCGCCGTAGGGCATATGACCATTTGCCGCGGTTATATTAACTGATTGTGAGGAATAGTTATGGTTTATACTTTCTAAGTATATTGAGATATAGTAAAAAAAAAAAAATGTTTTAAGGGTGTTGCCACAACCATTAGCGATTAATAGATAATGGGCTGTCAAGCACTTATAAAAACATTACTATATAGCAATATGCTTAGATAAAATTTAACAGAAATATTCTGTGTCATTATCCAGTAATACGATGAAAGAGATTGCTCGGATCATAATGCTACGGACATTGTGTATTCATAAGGTACTCCCCCCCCCCCCCAAAAAATTTTCGTTATGAGTTTACATGCTGGTGTACGTGGAAACACTGAACGGCGTGAAAGCCATGTAGAAGGAGATAGATGCGGCGAACACATAACAACATCACACCCACTCGTGTGTTTTCCCAAGTAACTAATTATTTTCACTCAGGACACCGCGCCAGGCGCCGCAAGGAATTCTAAAAAAAACGTGTCGTATTGCAATTATTATAGTATTACAGTCTATTTCGGATATAATGAAGGAGCGAAAACATGTTATAAACTAAGTTTCTCATTATGTTATTCGGTGTTAAGGGTGACAATTAGGCCTTTGTGGGTTTTAAACCCTTTGTAATGCTATCGTACGTCTGGCAGTTTAGTACATTGATAGCTGGAAAAGATTTCAAATACTAGTCCATTCTAAATATGATATAATTATATGTTAACTCCATCATCTAACCATATTCCTTTATTAGGGTACCGTTGATATTAACATGTGTTGATAAATTAAGTATGTGGAAGATTGAAATAAGGAATATGACCTTGTGTTATCCGTAATAATCTTCGCGCGTTTAATCAAGTCGTATTTATAGATAATATCTACACACACAGACTAACTGATAACCTTTTTACCATGTAAACTCCTTCCTATGTACGTATTCATCTTTATTCTATGTATTTCTGGGTGTTCTGATAAAGCGGAAAATATTTGATATATAAACAAATATTGATAATTCTATAAAACACTAATTATAAAAATTTTATAACAATTTTTAAGAGCTTGAACAAGCCTAATAATAGTGATGGTACCGATATTGAGATACTATGATATTACTGAGTAATATATATAATATGAAATGAAATTTCCCACATACAAATACGTAACCGCCAGCGGGCTCGGAGTGATGACGTCCAAGTTGCCACTGCTTGTCAACTATGAGTAATATAACATCAAAGATAATCATATAAGTTTTTCAAAAGTTTACACATAGAAATCATCAATTCTTGAAATTCTGTACATTAATTTCAACATAGTAATTATCCCGTCTGAAAAATACACCAGCGGGCCTCCGGAGGGCGGACGGAGGTAAATGGCCGCCGGCTGCCGCCGTTCGCCGCTCTACGGCCTACGTCGGCCCGCCGGTGATGTTAGATGGGACCGCTCACGCAGCCCGCCAAAAGAATGTGGCCCCAGGACAAAACTACGTACACGGTGTTTTAATCGGTGCATGTGGGGATAAGGCGGGCGCCGGCGGGGGATCCCTACGAAGGGAAAAAACACGGCGATGGAAAGAAAAGAATTTCGATTATTTTGCGCGAAATGATATCCAGGTGATATATACTGGCTCTGTTCTCGCTGAAACACTATAGAGAAGGGACTGAGGTAATGGCTTGATGTGCAGAGGCTTCTAAACCAAGAAACAGAGTCATAACATGAGACCTCGTGCAAAGGCAAGCAACTGGTAGGTACGTAATGTGTCTCGACCACTTGCTTATCTTAATGAGACACTCTGCTGTGACTGTTTTCCTGGTTTAGAGCCTCTGCACATCAACCTCACCAGGTCCTTCTCTATGTGTCAGCGAGCACGGAAATATAGCCCCGGGAATATCAATTTCGCCCAAACAAATAGAATTTTTTCATCGTCGTAGTCTTCTCTTTGTAGCTGTACAATCATGTTTATGCTAGTATTTAAAATAACCTTGTTAATTGTTAGATTCTTTTGTTGTCTTTCCCATAATAAGCTAGTGGTACATCATGGTTCTAAGTGTTCCTTGACGGCCAATGAATACTCTTGAATCACTATACCAAACAATCACCAACCTTTGCTTGATATCTTTATTACTCCAATCCATAAACACGTTGCAAACCACGGGACATTACCCATCCTTGCCCATGGTACCTGCATGAGGTACTGTCGTTCTACCCGAATTTTATCCTACACACACGGGGAAAACTCGCGACAGTAATGGTAGGTTGTATCCGGTCATTTCCCCACATGCCCATTTCGCACACACCATAGCGCAATTTCCCCCACAGGTCCAATTAGCCAACACTATGGAGTCATTTCGCACACACTTATGATCATGTTCGCCAACACCATGTGAGTCTATAGGAGCTAGGAGGTTAGGTTATATTTGGTTAGTGTGTCGAGAACACCAACCCCCCGCTAGGAGGTTAGGTTAGATTTGTTTAGGGTTAGGTTAGGGTCTGAGGGTGAGATTTGGGTAAGTTTAGGTTAGATTGGTAGGTTAGGTAGCTTAGATTTGGGTAGGTTAGCTTAGATTCTGGTCTAGGTTAGATAGGCTTAGGTTGATTTGGTTAGGTTAGGTATCGGTGGGTTCAAGCCCTCTGATCAGGGTAGGTTACTTTAGGTTAGCGTTAGGGTTATTTTGGTTAGGCAATTTCGTAATTTGCCCACAAGACATCGTCCACACATTAAGCAATTCGCCACATATAAGAGTCAATCGCCCACTCTTAAAGTCAATTCGCCCCACGATCCATGTCACGGAGTCACAAGATTATTCCACCATAGAAGATGTACAAATTCTTAGTAAACAAGGAATATTCCAAATGTATGAAAATACAAGTTTTCAACATTTGGGCCGCAAAATAACAACCAAAAATCTTGGCTTGACTTGGTTTTATCTCATTTTTAACAAGGAAAAATATTGACCTAGACGAAAATCTGAACGAAAAATTATGTCCAGCTAACGACATCTACACCTAGGAATCATCGTTCTCTTAGCACAATTCAAGTTTGAGATCTAATCAGTTTTACATCTACAAAATTGATTTATGGAAATTATTTATTGATGAAATTTAACTCTTTATAACCAGGAGACCACGTCGCAGGTTGCAACGTTTATACCCTAACCGTTTTCGCCTAGCTTGCTAGACGGTTCATTGAGATTAGCAATGAAAAGTTGTTTTTCAACGAACATTTTCCAAGGAGTTGCCTTCATTTGTCCTTGCCTTCTTTATTTGGCCTTCAAAACTGGCAAAAAAAATTTGGCCCAAGATTTTGAGAACACTTGGTCCCTATTAGCTTTTGTCATGTGCTGATCACGAATATGGACAGTTTGTTTTTCGATATATCGTTTGAAATTTCTTTTGGAGTCGCGTTCTGTCAGCTTATATCCCCGTAAACATAATTTTACGCCTTTTGCGCCCCGTTGCTGCTATATCTTAACAATATTTATATAAATACACAACAATATTAAACCTATAAGAACCAGGCTATAATACGTAGGACTGAGTAAAAGTCAAAAATATCTTCCACCAACGGTGTGTGCTTACGCGCGCGTTTTCTTTGCGTCTGCTAAGAACGTCTCAGACCATTTCTCATTCCTGATTGATGTAGTAGATTAATAGGCATTACGAGTGTATCAAACAAATGTTATCACTTTTTGCATCCAGTCAGCCGTTTTTTAATAATCCGCATCAAAATATGTAAATCTCCCGAGCTTTCGGAACGCGTGGCAACTAGCAGGGAGATGCCACCCGGCTCGGGACGTTCACAAAGTGGAAGGCGGCCTCCTGCGCGCTGATCAGAAGCACGTAAAAACACAAGGAGATAAATATAGTACTTGTAATATTGGGTGTGTCTGATAGATTTTTTTTTGCGATAGCCACGGCATGCATCCTTTATGGGTTGCCGCAAAGACAGCTGTGTTCCAGAGGACGTTGCACACGTTTCGAAGATACGACGGACGTTAAAAACTGTGAAGATAATTGTGCGGCGGACACCATCACCCCCCAGCCACCACAAATCCGTAGCCACACACAATAACGAGCCTTGTAGGCAGTCTGCAACACAAACCAGTCAACAACCCACCTCCTTGCCGTCCATTGTCACACTGTCTACATCACCCCCCCCCCCCCCCCGCCACACATTCCCGTAGCCAACACATTCATAGCGTTAGCCTTAGCCTTGTACGGCAGTCTGCAAACACAAACC
>JACEEZ010006984.1:67500-70638 GCA_016584305.1 Chionoecetes opilio | reverse complement strand
AAAGTGTTACTTAGGCCTTAAAATTTAATATTAAATTTTTGTAATCTTTTACCACAACCGAAAATTCTTCCCAAAATTTTTTGGAAAAAACTACTGTAATATATTAAACAATTTTTAACTATATATAATACACAACTAAGAATACATGTACGTAATATAACAAGACTAAAATAAAACAAAAATTAGAATTTCCACGTATACGATACTGTTTATATTTTATTCAAGCTGCATATAATATATATATATATATATAAATAATATATTATAATTATATATATATTATATATATAATATATATATATATTATATTATTACATACACTATAATATTATATATATATTATATATATATATATATATATATATATATATATATATATATATATATATATATTTTAAATATAAACACATACACACACATACTACATTTCAAATACATACCATTGGAAACACTCAGACAATACAACTACTAGTAATCACTGAAAACCTCTCTTGATTTTCCATTTGAAATGTTGAAGATTGAATGCTTTTTTATATCTTGGGGAGTTGATGCCACTGCCTTGGGTTTCTCTAGCTGTTATTTATCTTTGTGCTTTAGATGTCCTACATAAAGGGAGTTTTAAATCTTTGGGGTTCTAGGGGTATTTGGATTATTTGATTGTATTGAAAGTCACATTCAACCTTTTTTTGAATTTTAATGCTTTATGTAAAAAGAGATGTGTTTTGCAAGGATATAACATCACGCAATTCAGTAATTTAGGTCGCTAAGAAAGAAAGGCGACAGGAGAAGTGTAGATATAAACAGGAACGGGGGGTAAACACCAAATTGAGATCAGAAATATATTCTATTCTATAATTTTATTCTCCTCTCCCCCTCCTTCCTACCTCCTTTTTCCCCTCTGTTTTCTAAACCTCAAATTTCCTTTCCTTTGCCACTTGTTTTGTTTCCCCCCCTCCTCCTCCTCTCCCCCTCCTCCTCCTCCCTCCTCCTCCTCTTCCTCCTCCTCCTCCTCCTCCTCCTCCTCCTCTTCCTCCTCCTCCTCTTAGATAATCAACTTCCTTCCCTCCTTCTGTTTTTCTTGTTAATGCTTTCATTGTGAACAATTACCTCTCTGTTGGTCTGTTCTTGCGACACACACACACACACACACACACACACACACACACACACAACACACACACACCACACCACACACACACGACAACACACAACACCCCACACACACACACACACACACACACACACACACACACACACACACACAACACACACACACACACACACCACACACACACAACACACACACACACACACACACACACACACACACACACACACACACACACACACACACACACACACACACACACACATAACACACACACACACACACAACACACACACACACACACACACACACACACACACACACACACACACACACACACACACACACACACCACACCACACACACACAACACACCACACACACACACACACACACACACACACACACCACACACACACACACACACACACACACACACACACACACACACACACACACACACACACACACACACACACACACACACACAACAACACAACACACACACACACACACCACACACACACACACACACACACACACACACACCACACACACACACACACACACACACACACACACACACACACACACACACACACACACACACACACACACACACACACACACACACACACACACACACAGTAATTCCTTACATCTGTTATCACCAAAGCGTTGCCCACATTAAACGCGGGAATCTCAAGGTCATCCAAACGTTGATGGAAGAAACGTTTGTTCTACTTTCATCTGCATCGTTTTCAGGGATGTTTCTTCACTGGGTTCTTAGGTGTGGTGTGTGTGTGTGTGTGTGTGTGTGTGTGGTGTGTGTGTGTGTGTGTGTGTGTGTGTGTGTGTGTGTGTGTGTGTATGTGTGTTAGAATCCTTATTATTTACTAAAAAGAACAAATTAGTCTAACATTTTGTACTGAAACGTTCTCAGTGTTTCAATTTCTCCTCCGTGTTAACCCCTTGAGGCCCAAGAACGTAATTTCCATTGTAATTCGGGTACCATTAGACGTTGTTTAGTAAATATAAGCAATATTTTATAGCTATGACCTGTTTAGTATCCTTGTCCACTAGCTAAATGAGTATATTAATTAAGTGACTTTTCGTAATTTCATGGCTAACAACAGACAATTTTATATAGCCAAGAAAGATCTGGGCGTGAAGGGGTTAATCGCATCTTAAGTCCGCTAACATGTCCTATTACTCCATCAATTCTACCTCTTCTGACCTATCCTCCTCCTCCTCCTCCTCCTCCTCCTCCTCCTCCTCCTCCTCCTCCTCCTCCTCCTCCTCCTCTATCTCCTCCTTCCTCGTCTCGTTCGTTCAAGTTCACAGCTTCTCAGTTTCATTCACTTATTAACCCCTTCACGCCCAGATCTTTCCTTTGATATATAAAATTGTCTGTTGTTAGCCATAAAATAACGAAAAGTAACTAAATATACTCATTTAGCTAGTGGGCAAGGATACTAAACAGGTCAAATCTGTAAAACATTGCTTATAGTCACTAAAAATCGTCTTATGGTACTCAAATTACAATGGAAATTACGTTCTGGGCCTCAAGGGGTTAATATTCCAATGCAGACAGACAGACATGCTATGGAACTTGACACATGATTCGTATAAACACTTGTATTCTTCATGTCTTCGGTAATAATAATAGTGTTCTTCATATCATGCGTGCCATTGGCCAGACCTTTGTGGAGTTTAACCTCTTCACGCCCAGATCTTTCCTTTGTTATATATAATCGTCTTGTAGTTAGCCATAAAATTACGAAATGTAACTGAATATACCAAATTAGCTAGTAAGCAAGGGTTTTAAGCAGGTCATATCTATAAAATATTGCTTATATGCATTAAAATAGTCTAATGGTAGCGAAAATACAAAGGAAATTACGTTCTGGGTCTCAAGGGGTTAAACAAAAAATGTCGGGTAATACTGTCAGTGCACATGTTCTTCATAGTGTCGGGTAATAATATCGCTGTTAGGGTGGCAGGCGGGAGGGCGTCTGCTGGGCCCACGT
>JACEEZ010006984.1:60000-62500 GCA_016584305.1 Chionoecetes opilio | reverse complement strand
ATATAAGCAATATTTTATAGATATGACCTGTTTAGTATCCTTGTCCACTAACTAATTTGGTATATTCAGTGACTTTAGTGACTAAGTAACGCCCAGATCTTTCCTTTGCTATATGAAATTGTCTGTTGTTATCCATAAATTTACGAAAAGTGACTAAATAAACCAAATTAGCTAGTGGACGAGGATACTAAACAGGTCATATCTATTAATAATGCTTATATTCACACAAAAATCGTCTAATGGTACCCAAATTACAATGGAAATACGTTCTGGGCGTGAAGGGGTTACAAGACTGATCCATGTGCACGCTGGAAAGACGCTAAGATACTAATAAGGCGTTAGATAGCGTCATAAAAGGTTATTATGAAGATGGTAGTGTGTGGCAGAGTGTGTGTGGGAGGTGCAATAACCTCCTAATTTATTGTGCAGCTAAATCTTGCCATAATTTAAAACACACGTATTCTCTCCTGTCTCAGCTTAAATCACCCTTTTTTTCTTACCTTCATTTCATTCATTCATTCATTTTCATACCTTGTAAAAACCATTAGTTCTTATTTTTTACTTGTTATAATTTTTACAGCCAAATTTCCAGTCTCATTCTTTGCCATAATTTTTGTATCATTAAGCTTTACCATTTCGAGGGATATATCATGTCTGAGCCACAGTAACCACCACCACCACCACACCTCACCACCACCACACCTTCTATCCCTCTCTTCCCCCTCAGAGGCTGTCATGGTATTCGCTGTCGCTGTCTAGAAGCTGTCATGGTAATTTATTGTGCAGCTAAATCTTGCCATAATTTAAAAGACACGTATTTCTCTTCTGTCTCAGCTTATTTTCTACTTCTGCTTATAATTTTTACCGCCAAGTCTCCTGCCTGTTTCGTTGCCTTAATATTTTTTTTTGTATAACGAAGTCTTGCCATAATTTCAAAAACGCGTCTTTCTCTCCTGTCTCAGCTTAAATCTGTCCTTTTTTCTACCTTCATTTCCTTCATGTATACAAATCTAGTTCTTGTTTTCTACTTCTTTTCATAAGTTTTACGTATTTATATATATATTTTTTTTACATAATCATAAGTTTTCTGTCGGTTTCTTTGGCTCAATCAGTGTTCTATTTATGTACTTACCGAAGCGTCCCCGTGTTCCCCCCTTTAGTACTTACCGAAGCGTCCCAGTGTTCCCCCCTTTAGTACTTACCGCAGCGTCCCCGTGTTCCCCCCTTTAGTACTTACCGCAGCGTCCCCGTGTTCCCCCCCTTTAGTACTTACCGAAGCGTCCCAGTGTTCCCCCTTTAGTACTTACCGAAGCGTCCCAGTGTTCCCCCCTTTAGTACTTACCGAAGCGTCCCAGTGTTCCCCCCTTTAGTACTTACCGAAGCGTCCCAGTGTTCCCCCCTTTAGTACTTACCGAAGCGTCCCAGTGTTCCCCCCTTTAGTACTTACCGCAGCGTCCCCGTGTTCCCCCCTTTAGTACTTACCGCAGCGTCCCAGTGTTCCCCCCTTTAGTACTTACCGAAGCGTCCCAGTGCTCCCCCCTTTAGTACTTACCGCAGCGTCCCAGTGTTCCCCCCTTTAGACTTACCGAAGCGTCCCCGTGTTCCCCCCTTTAGTACTTACCGAAGCGTCCCAGTGTTCCCCCCTTTAGTACTTACCGCAGCGTCCCCGTGTTCCCCCCTTTAGTACTTACCGCAGCGTCCCAGTGTTCCCCCCTTTAGTACTTACCGAAGCGTCCCAGTGTTCCCCCCTTTAGTACTTACCGCAGCGTCCCGTGTTCCCCCCTTTAGTACTTACCGCAGCGTCCCCGTGTTCCCCCCTTTAGTACTTACCGAAGCGTCCCAGTGTTCCCCCCTTTAGTACTTACCGCAGCGTCCCCGTGTTCCCCCCTTTAGTACTTACCGCAGCGTCCCCGTGTTCCCCCCTTTAGTACTTACCGCAGCGTCCCCGTGTTCCCCCCTTTAGTACTTACCGAAGCGTCCCAGTGTTCCCCCCTTTAGTACTTACCGCAGCGTCCCAGTGTTCCCCCCTTTAGTACTTACCGAAGCGTCCCCGTGTTCCCCCCTTTAGTACTTACCGAAGCGTCCCAGTGTTCCCCCCTTTAGTACTTACCGAAGCGTCCCCGTGTTCCCCCCTTTAGTACTTACCGAAGCGTCCCAGTGTTCCCCCCTTTAGTACTTACCGAAGCGTCCCAGTGTTCCCCCCTTTAGTACTTACCGAGCGTCCCAGTGTTCCCCCTTTAGTACTTACCGAAGCGTCCCGTGTTCCCCCCTTTAGTACTTACCGAAGCGTCCCAGTGTTCCCCCCTTTAGTACTTACCGAAGCGTCCCAGTGTTCCCCCCTTTAGTACTTACCGAAGCGTCCCAGTGTTCCCCCCTTTAGTACTTACCGAAGCGTCCCAGTGTTCCCCCCTTTAGTACTTACCGAAGCGTCCCAGTGTTCCCCCCTTTAGTACTTACCGAGCGTCCCAGTGTTCCCCCTTTAGTACTTACCGAAGCGTCC
>JACEEZ010006984.1:17500-52500 GCA_016584305.1 Chionoecetes opilio | reverse complement strand
AAATATCAAAAAATCATCTTATTTAACGTGAAAATATAAAAAAATCATCTTATTTAACGTGAAAATATCAAAAAATCACCTTATTTAACGTGAAAATATCAAAAAATAACCTTATTTAACGTGAAAATATCAAAAAATCACCTTATTTAACGTGAAAATATCAAAAAATCACCTTATTTAACGTGAAAATATCAAAAAATCACCTTATTTAACGTGAAAATATCAAAAAATCACCTTATTTAACGTGAAAATATCAAAAAATCATCTTATTTAACGTGAAAATATCAAAAAATCATCTTATTTAACGTGAAATTTTTATTTTTCTTATATCCAAGTAATTAGTCGCAAATTTCAGGTTGTAGAGTAACAGAAAGTCCATTCTACAAGGTGATAATATAATAAAATCGCCTTTATATTCCTTAGTAAGATAAAGATTACTGATTCGTCACCATAGAAAAACCAGCTTCTTTTTGACCTGACTTGGCGGGAGATTAGCTCAGACATCCCTTAGATCACATTAACCCCTTGAGCCCCAGAACGTAATTTCCATTGTAATCTGGGTACCATTAGACGATTTTTAGTGAGTATAAGCAATGTTTTATAGCTATGACCTGTTTAGTATCCTTGTCCACTCGCTAATTCGGTATATTCAGTTAGTTTTCGTAATTTTATGGCTAACAACAGACGATTTTATCTAGCAAAGGAAAGATCTGGGCGTGAAAGTGTTAAGTAACAGGAACTACCACGTGTAGGTCTACCAGCCTCTTGTAGCTTCCTTATGTTCTTATGTTCTTATGACCTGACTTGGCGGGAGATTAGCTCAGACATCACAGAGCGCCCTCCCTCAAAGAACGTAAACATAAGAACATAAGAAAATAAGGAAGCTACAAGAGGCTGGGAGACCTACACGTGGTAGTTCCTGTTACTTAACACTACCTACATCCCCCTTGCATCCCCATCCATTAATTTAACCAGCCTTCCTTTAAAGCTCCCTAATGACTCCGCACTAACTACCTGTCTACTGAGTCCATGCCAATTATTCACCACCTTATTTGTGAACCAGTTTTTCCCTATTTCCTTTTAAATCTACGCTTTTCCAGCTTGAATCCGTGACTTCTTGTGCTACCCTGGTTAATACATACATAGGAAACACAGAAAATGGATCATGTCATTAAATTAGTTCGTGAATTATTAATATTAAGGACAGGGTTCAAATAAATGTTGTTATTTACGTGTATGTATGTATATGAGTTATTAGAAGGCATTTAATTATACTATATGTAACAAATATTCATCGTCTAACCTATTTTTTCCCTATTAAGTAACAGCAGAAGCGACTGAGAGAGAAACAATAGGTTGCAAATATTATGTGAAAGGCATAAATTATAGTTGTATTTAGCATCCAAGAACAACAGAGAGAGAGAGAGAGAGAGAGAGAGAGAGAGAGAGAGAGAGAGAGAGAGAGAGAGAGAGAGGGGGGGGGGGAGCAAGACATCTATGAGTGGCAATTACAAGAGAGAGAGAGAGAGAGAGAGAGGTAATTACAAGGGAGAGAGAGAGAGAGAGAGAGAGAGAGAGAGAGAGAGAGAGAGAGAGAGAGAGAGAGGGGGGGGGGAACAAGGCATCTCTGAGTGGTAATTACAATACAATACTGAAAGAGTGTATTGTCTCACCGTTATCTACCGTCTCTCCTGACTGTCATGTTATTCTTTGAGGTTAATATAATGCGTTACCCAAGATGGTGTGTATGTATGTATGTATGTGTGTGTGTGTGTGTGTATGTATGTATGTGTGTATGTGTGTGTGTATGTATGTATGTATGACGTTTTCTTTGTCTGTGTAATATATGCGAGTGTAAAAACTTTCTCCTTCTTAAGTGTCCACCTTCTTTTTTTCCTACCTTCTCAATAACTGTAGCAATATACGTGTGTTATGAACGTACAAGTAACACACACACACACACACACACACACACACACACACACACACACACACACACACACACACACACACACACACACACACACACACACACACACACACACACACACACACAGGTAGCGTGTGTGTGTGTGTGTGTGTGTGTGTGGTTGATCTGCTCTAGTGAAAGTTTACACCGAAACAGAGAGTGAAAGTGATGCTTGTGTGTGTGTGTGTGTGTGTGTGTGTGTGTGTGTGTGTGTGTGTGTGTTGCATCACACTACATCACACTCAACGTCACTATACCCACTGACCTCTCCTGCCAATATACCTTATTATTCCTGGCGTTATAGTGACCCCAGAGTGTCGTGGAGTCACTGTCCCTTGCCCTTTGACCTTCCAGCCTTCACCTACCTTGACCCCACGCCCCGCCCCGCCCCCGCCCCTTTGAGCCATGTTAAACCCCTAGTTAAACCAATCTTCAAAATGACAAAACTCGTACCCAAGTATTTTCCCTCTTACAGTACGTATCATTAACCCCTTCACGCCCAGATCTTTCCTTTGCTATATGGAATATGTTGTTGTTGAGAGAGAGAGAGAGAGAGAGAGAGAGAGAGAGAGAGAGAGAGAGAGAGAGAGAGAGAGAGAGAGAGAGAGAGTTAAAGAAAATTAGTGAGTTGGAGATAGAAAATGAGTGAGCTAAAGAGAAAATGAGTTAGAGAGAGAGAGAGAGAGAGAGAGAGAGAGAGAGAGAGAGAGAGAGAGAGAGAGAGAGAGAGAGAGAGAGAGAGAGAGAGAGAGAGAGAGAGAGAGAGAGAGAGAGAGAGAGAGAGAGAGAGAGAGAGAGAGAGAGAGAGAGAGAGAGAGAGAGAGAGAGAGAGAGAGAGAGAGAGAGAGAGAGAGAGAGAGAGAGAGAGAGAGAGAGATCTGTTGTTAGCCATAAAAATACGAAAAGTAACTTAATATACCAAATTAGTTAGTGGACAAGGATACTAAATAGGTCATAGCTATAAAATATTGCTTGTAGTCACAAAAAAACTCGTCTAATGGTACCCAAATTATAATGGAAAATACGTTCTGGGTCTCAAGGGGTTAAGATTTGTTATCCATTATCTCTTTCCCTTCCCTCCTATCCTTTCCCCTCCTATCCTTTCCCCTCCTATCCTTTCCCCTCCTATCCTTTCCCCTCCTTCCCTTATCCTCCTCCTATCCTTTCCCCTCCTATCCTTTCCCCTCCTATCCTTTCCCCTCCTATCCTTTCCCTTCCTATCCTTTCCCCTCCTATCCTTTACCCTCCTATCCTTTCCCCTCCTATCCTTTCCCCTCCTATCCTTTCCCCTCCTATCCTTTCCCCTCCTATCCTTTCCCCTCATATCCTTTCCCCTCCTATCCTTTCCCCTCCTATCCTTTCCCCTCCTATCCTTTCCCCTCCTATCCTTTCCCCTCCTATCCTTCCTCTCCCCTCCTATCCTTTCCCCTCCTATCCTTTCCCCTCCTATCCTTTCCCCTCCTATCCTTTCCCCTCCTATCCTTTCCTTCCTACCTATCCCCACTCCTTATTTATCCATTATCTCCTTCTCTTCGATTCTACCTGTCCTATTCCTCCTCTTCCTAAAATTGATGAGTCATACATACATACAGACAGACATGCAATTTCCACTAATACCTATCCTACTTATTTCTCCATTACCTCCTACCGTAGATAACACTATAGTCGCCAGTCACTTGCCACTGCACTAATGTCGCCAGACACAATATATTACGAATTATAGCATCACTACAGACTTTTATGTGCCACTGAAGACGCGTGCACAGTAGTTTATATTATGTACATCACACTACATGTCTTCAGTGGCACATCAAAGTCTGTAGTGATGCTAAAATTCGTAATATATGGTGCCTGGCGACATTAGTGCAGTGGGAAGTGACTGGCGACTATAGTGTTATCTACGGTAGTTAAAACTCTCTCTTAACTGTTATAGATATTGTAATCAAGAAATTGCTGAAAACTGTCCATTTTTTACATTTACACCCCATGATAAAACACGCTTAAATAAAGATCTATACATATAGAAATAGATACTTCAGTGAATAGAGTGAGTTATTTGCCTATATTAAACACTATAGCAAAGACTACTGTATGCTGGACTTGCTACACTGTTAGAAATGGGGCGTAAATTAAGGGTCGAATTGTTACATCGCACCATCACTACCCTTTTTAAACCCTATGTCCAGGCTGGAGGGTAGATGCTGCCGATTATACCCTTCATCTACCCTTTATCTACCCTTTTTAGACGAGAGGGTTGGAAAAGGGTATATTTGCGTCGATCCGAAAGGGTATATTTGTAAGGGAAGAAAAAGGGTAGCAGTATTTCATCACTACAAACACCCTTTTTCTACTTTTTTCCTACCCTTTTTTTCTAAGAGTGTACTCATTTTGGGCTATTTCCAGTGGAGGCCAGTTTTTGCGATTCCTGACATTTTCGAACATCACTCCCATTTCCCTTCCTATGGTTTATCAGTATAAATGATATACCGTTATCTTCGTAAATGTTTGTTCTATAATATTCTTTGCACTATAACTATATAAAACAGCATTTAATATAAGCAAGCCACACATAATATTCACTTCAGTATGTTTTCTTATGTCAAAGTCTCTATTTATGAACGCTATGTACACTTCATTGTGGCTATGAAGCGAGTAATGTGTTTGTCATAAGTTGTCCTTTCACCTGCCTTCACCTCGCCATAACTCCCGCCTCCACCTCCTGTTACGCACGCACACACACACACACACACACACACACACACACACACACACACACACACACACACACACACACACGCACACACACACACACATACACACACACACACACACACACACACACACACACACACACACACACACACACACACACACACACACATATATATATACAGACACACACACACACACACACACACACACACACACACACAACACACACACACACACACACACACACACACACACCTAAGAAGGGGTGAAATCAAGCCGTGAAAGTGACGCCTTTAGCCTGAGGTCAGATGGGTGCAAGGAGCTGGAAGGAAGGAAAGAGGAAGGGAAGGAAGGAGGGAAGGAAGGGAGGAAGGAAGGGAAGGAAGGGAGGAAGGGAAGGCATTGGATAAATTATAATATTTTGACATGGAAACTATTCAAAAAGTTTTCATTGTGTTCTTTTCCATACTTTTTACTCATGCTTTCGTGTATGTATATATGTGTGTGTGTGTGTGTGTGTGTGTGTGTGTGTATTCATCTAGTTGTATTCATCTAGTTGTATTTTACAGGGCTTGAGCAACGCTCGTATGGCCCCGTCTCCATATCAACATTTTTTATCATTCTTCCTTAATGGTTAGTGTTGGGGGAAGCCAGCACCCCGGGAGTGGGGTCACAAACCCCCGGCTAACACCCGGTACCCATTCACTGCTGGGTGGACAGGGGCTCGGGATTTAAGAAGACCGCCCGTCTGTCTTCGCTCCGCCCGGGGATCGAAGCCGGGACTTCTCGGTTGTGAGCCGAGTGTGCTAACCGCTACACTACGGAGTTCCCTTAACTCCCGGTGTGTGTGTGTGTGTGTGTGTGTGTTTTTGATATTTCCTCTGCGTCTTTTATTCGTGCGTCTTTTTATTCCTTTCCTATTCCTCCTCTTCCTCCTTCTCCTTCTCCTTTCTCGTCAATTCTTACGTCAGCTTCGCCTTTACCGTATCAGGTGAAAGTTGCATGACCAATCCACCACCACTACCACCACTACCACTACCTCCTCTTTCCCCTCTCCGTTACTTGTTTATTAACCGGTGATGACTCAACTGAGTCGTGAGAACATGAGAACATGACACAACTAGTCGTGTGCATGTCGCTAAAAGTAGTAATAGTATAGTAGTAGTAGTAGTAGTAGTAGTAGTAGTAGTATTTATTGTTGTTGTTATTGTCCTCATTCTTACTTTTTTTCATCATTGTAATTTATTTTGGTCGATACTTTCACCGCGCCAGCCACCGCGTGTGGGCGTACAAAGTTGCCTGGCCGGTGAAAGGCTGGTGCCAGGACCCGCGCCGCCCCTGGCCCGCGCCGCCCACCACACCCACGCCCTCATGGCTCTCACTGCCTGACTCACGCCCTCGTGCTGGTCTAGATTCCGGCAGGTTTTTTTTACTCTTTTGCGTATATAAAGACACAAACCTTTAGTGGCATGAGTTTATAGTGCTACTGATGCCCTCGCCGCCCTCTTGTGTACCCGCGTCTAGGGTTATCTGTCTCGGAAAGTAAACATTGGGTGGATTGACAAGTTTCCCGCGTGTTTTCTCGTTGCGTGAGTGTGTGCAGGATAACAGGAAACTTACTCATTTTTGTGAGTGCTTGCAGGATAACAGGAAATTTACTCATTTAGAAGGGTACTAGCTGGTGTTACATAATTTTCTAAAGGGGTCTGGACATGTGTTACAAGGTGTGACAAGGGGGGAGGGGGGTAAAAAATAACAAAGAAATGCGTTACATAATTTATGAATCTGGGTTTCAAGGTGTTAAGATAGAACAGGAAGAGAGGATAAGTAGACGCTTCAGTCATTCCAGCCACTGATTTGCCTATCTTGTACTTAACTATATGTGTTTTTGTTATTGTGTTTCAGCATCACGATGAGGCGCCTGCTGGTGGCGGCGATGGTGGTGGTGGCGTGTAGAAGCGCCGCGCAGGAGAGGAACGAGTGGTCGTGGGGCGCGGACGACGAGGAACCTAAACCCGAGGACGCCAAGAAGGTGTCGGGGAGGTCCGCCGCTGTCCAAGACGACGACGCCCTTTCTCCCTCTAAACGCGTCGCTCGCCTTAGCTTAGCACCCCATCACTTAGGTGCCGCCCCTGGATACCCACACGCCCCTGCCCCTGGCCCACACCACGCCTCCCTCCCAGGGTACCCACTCACCCACGCCCCTGCCCCTGGATACCCACACAACGCCGCTCCTGCCCACCACCTGCAGGGGCATGCCTCCGTGGCGCCGGTGGTGACGGGGCATCAGCTGCGGGGCGAGGACCGGCTGGGCGTGGCCGCGGTGCACGGGGATGGGCAGTCGGAGGGCCGCTTCCTGGGCATCAAGGACAAACTGTGCGAGATTGGCCTGGCTTACGATGTGAGTATAGTGTGTGTGTGTGTGTGTGTGTGTGTGTGTTGAGAGAGAGAGAGAGAGAGAGAGAGAGAGAGAGAGAGAGAGAGATACCATGTTGCTATGCAATACATCTGAACTCATGCCCTGCCTTCACTACCTTCAATAAACATTCAGTTCCCTCCCGCCCTCAGAAGACCTGCCTAACGCCCCCCTAATCCCTCCCTCCCTCCCTCCCTCCCTCCACAGTGCCACAAGGGCTACAAGGGCGGCGGCTACAGCCATCACGACATCTCCTACGTGCAGCCCGTGCAGGTGGTGGCCGTCGGGGGGCCTGTCGCGGCCATCCCCATCGACCACCACAAGGGCTACGGCCACAAGGGCAAGGGCTACGGCGTGCCTGTCTCCTACCCCGCCCCCGCACCGCCCGTCTACCACCCACCGCCCGTCCACCACCCACCCCCCGCACTGCCCTCCTACGGCCCTCCCCCGCCCTACGTCCCCCCACACCCCCCCGCCTACGGGCATGACCACGCCGCCGTGCAGCACGTACACACGCACCAACACCTGTACGACGCCTACTCAGGGGTGGGAGGAGGCAGCGTGTACGGCAAGGACAACTCCAACCTCGGCACCTCCTTCGCCGTACACAACATTGACAAGCTGGACGGGGGACACCAGAGCTTCCCCGGCCTGGCCTCCAGACCCCCACCCTTCCCGGGCAACCCATTCGCCGCCTCCGCAGGTAACTCCTTCGCCTCCTCCGCCGGCAACAGATACCCCTCCTCCGGCAACTCCTTCGCCTCCTCCTCCGGCAGCATCTTCCCCTCCTCCGGTAACTCCTTCGCCTCCTCCAACGGTAACTCCTTCCCTTCCGGTAACTCCTTCCCCTCCTCCGGCAACCCCTTCCACTCCGGCAACTCGTTCTCCACCTCCGGCAACTCCTTCGCCTCGTCGCCCTTCCTGAACGATTGTGAGTGCGTGGACGCGCGCTTCTGTTCCCTCGGCGACGTGATCCCCCGGAGCAACGACATCCTGCAGCACATCACGGCGCGGAGCAAGCGCACCCAGACGCTCTCCACCGCGGGGGAGGAGGACGAGGCCCCGGCGGCGGCGTCCGAGGGCAGCGAGGTGGTGGCGGAGGCCAAGGCCGCGGAGGACAAGGCAGCCACCCGCAGGAGGCGGCGGGACACGGTGGTGTTCGAGGACAGCGAGAGGCCCGCCCGGGAAACCATGGTGTTCAGAGAGACCTTCAGGGGCTTGGGTGGCCGCGGCCAAGCCCACTCCAACTCCAGGCAAGGGGTGAGTCTGCAGGGCCCCGCGCCCCTCCTCCTATGTTCTGCTGACCTCTGGCACCAAGTTACAGCACACACACACACACACACACACACACACACACACACACACACACACACACACACACACACACACACACACACACACACACACACACACACACACACACCTTCATAACTAAGTACTTCCATATATACCAGAGATAATATCTACTTTTTCTATGTTCTTTCGCATGTAACCCGGTGTTCTCCCCGCAAGCCTGTACCAATGATCTCCTTCCACCTAGTTTCACGGCGGCTCTTCCCCGTTGCAGCTCGGGTCACTGGCGGGGCCCTGTCGGCTTCGGGCGCGTGTGTTGCCGCAGCCCCATCTTCCGGCGGCAGCGCGCCATCAGCACCTGCGGCAGAAAGCGTAATACCTTGGGCAACCTGGGCCGCGTCAAGACCAACCGCTTCGAGGAGGGAGACACGGACTTCGGCGAGTACCCTTGGCACGGCGCCATTCTGCGGCGCGACGGCGGGGAGAATGTGTACGTGTGCGGCGCCGCCCTCATCGACTCCCGCCACCTGGTGACCGCCGCCCACTGCATCACCGGGTGAGCCAGGGCGGGGAGGGGCGGGGGGGGGTGGGTGAGACTGTGGACCAAGGCGGGGTGGGGAGGGGTGGCGGGTGATAAGATAAGATACTTTGATCCTATCTAGACACTTTGCAAGTACCAACTACAAGGTTATTTATTGACTATACAAAGCGCCACCACGCCAGGACGAACTTGGTGGACTCGAACCGCTGACCGAATGCAGGGACTCTACACACATGGGTGGGGGGTGAGGCAGGGCGGGGAGGGGTGGGGAAGGGTTGTGGTGGGGGAGGAAAGGTCTGCTCAAGGGATGCTGAGAAGGCTGGTGTGACACTATCGCTCAAAACACACTGAAAATATCCTCGGAACTGATATTAGGGTAGCCGGGGCTACATTAACATAAGACATGACCTACTAGTTAAAAAGCATAGTTATGATATTAACCCCTTGAGGCCCAGAACGTAATTTCCATTGTAATTTGGGTACCATTAGACGATTTTTAGTGCTTCTAAGCAATATTTAATAGATATGACCTGTTTAGTATCCTTGACCACTAACTAATTTGGTATATTAAGTGACTTTTCGTAATTTTATGGCTCCACAACACACGACTTTTTTTTTTATAGCAAAGGAAAGATCTGGGCGTGAAGGGGTTAGTTAATCTTATAAACTAAAGGTTCCTTCACTACATATAACTAATTCAAAGTTATTAGACACTTATTTCCTTTTTTGTATAAGTACATATAGCTTCTAATGCAACCTTATTAACCTTATTATATTATCAACCTTATTATAATTTAGGGTAGCCGGGTTTACATTAATACTTACATTTACAATTTTACATGATTAGACATGATATACTAGTTAAAAAGCATAGTTATGATATTAGTAGCCATTGTAAGACACCTGTACATGACTGTCCCTTCCCTCAGCCTGACGCCGAGTGAGCTGAAGGTGCGGCTGGGCGAGTGGGACGTGAGCGGCAAGACAGAGTTCTACAAGCACTTTGACACCAACGTGGCGGGCCTCTACTCCCACCCAGACTTCTACGCCGGCAACTTGCAGAACGACGTGGCCGTGGTCAGGGTGCAGACGCCCGTTGACCTCGTGACCCAGTAAGTGTGCGCCGCTGACCTCGCCTCTCTGACATGCTGTTATGACTGTTATTATGGTGGTCAGTGCGGAGTCAATAGGGAGTTTTAAAAGGAGGCTAGACAGTGTTATGGATGGGATGAAAGGTGGATGTAAGTAGTGTTAACCTGGTGACTCAGCAAGTTCAGTTCAGTTCAGTTGTGGGTCGGGAATCATAAGAACATAAGAAAAGAAAGAAGCTACAAGAGGCCGTGAGACCTACACGTGGTAGTTCCTGTTACTTAACACTACCTACATCCACCTTTCATCCCCATCCATGAATTTATCCAGCCTCCTTTTAAAGCTCCCTATTGACTCCGCACTAACTACCTGTCTACTGAGTCCATTCCAATCATTATCCTATTTGTGAACCAGTTTTTCCCTATTTCTTTTTTAAATTCCGCTTTTCCAGCTTGAATCCGTTACTTCTTGTTCTACCCTGGTTAAAAGCCTTGAGAACTTTTCCTACCTCTCCTTTATTAAATCCACTTAAAAACTTCTGGCCTATTACATGGGCACTCCCTGACGTGTTTCTTCTCGCTGTCTGGGTCTTGAGTTAGTTGTCTTCTCTTATTCTGTCTTTTAATTGCTTCCTCTTTCTTTCCTCTTATTTTCTCTGGTCATTCAAAAACTGTTGATTGTTCTTTTTGCTTCTTCCACATTCCCCTCTCCAAACAAATACTCCCCCACTGTATCCTCTTCCTCCTCTAGGTGGTTGTAGCCTCGCACTTTTCTTTCTTTCATTACTGTAGGCTGGGCACCATAACAAAAAAGTTTTAAATCCTCCTTTTCCGCCCGAGTATATATGAGTAAGTGTGCGCCGCTAACGCTGACACTGATAGAGAGTATTGAGTGTTACTAACCTCGCCTCTCTGCCATGCTGTTATGACTGATATGATGGTGGTCAGTGCGGAGTCAATAGGGAGCTTTAAAAGGAGGCTAGACAGTGTTATGGATGGGGATGAAAGGTGGATGTAGGTAGTGTTAAGTAACAGGAACTACCACGTGTAGGTCTCCCAGCCTCTTGTAGCTTCCTTATTTTCTTATGTTATTATGACCTGTACTGATAGAGAGTATTAACCCCTTGAGGCCCAGAACGTAATTTCCATTGTAATAAGACTACCATTAGACAATTTTTAGTGAATATAAGCAATATTTTATAGATATGACGTGTTTAGTATATCTTTGTCCACTAGGTAATTTGGTATATTCAAGTTACTTTTCGTGATTGTATGGCTAACAGCAGACGATTTTATATAGCAAAGGAAAGATCTGGGTGTGAAGGGGTTAAGTGTTGATACAGCCTCGAGCTCAGTGTCCTCACCTCCTATGTTCCCCCGCAGCCCTCACATCTCCCCCGTCTGCCTCCCGGACCGCACCGCCAAGTACTCCCGCCAGCGGTGCTTCGTCTCCGGCTGGGGCAAGGACGCCTTTGGTAGCCGCGGTAGCTTCCAGCATCTCCTGAAGGAGGTGGACCTGCCCATCGTGGACCGCAGCGCGTGCCAGTCTGCCTTCCGCCGCACCAAGCTGGGCAGTCAGTTCACGCTGCACGACGGCATGATCTGCGCCGGCGGGGAGGAGGGCAAGGACGCCTGTGAGGTGCGTGTGTGTTTGTGTGTGTGTGTGTGTGTGTGTGTGTGTCTCTGTGTTTGAGGGTGGGTGTGTGTCTGTCTGTGTGTGTGTGTGTGTGGGTGTGTGTGTCTGTGGGTGGGTGTGAGTGGGTGTGTGTCTGTGTGTGTGGGTGGGTGTGTGTCTGTGTGTGTGTGTGGGTGGGGGTGTGTGAGGTGCGTGGGTGTGTGTGTCTCTGTGTTTGTGGGTGGGTGTGGGTGGGTGTGTGTCTGTGTGTGGTTGTGTGAGGTGCGTGGGTGTGTGTGTCTCTGTGTTTGTGGGTGGGTGGGTGTCTGTGTGCGTGTGTGTGAGGTGCGTGGGTGTGTGTGTCTCTGTGTTTGTGGGTGGGTGTGTGTCTATGTGTGAGGGTGTGTGTGTGTGTGTGGTGAATGTGTGTGGGTGTCTGCGTGACTTGTGTGTCTGTGTGTGGGTATGACGTGTGTGTGTGTGTGTGTGTGTGAGCTGTGTATTTACCTAGTTGTGTTTTACAGGGCCTGAGCTACACTCGTGTGGTCGTGTGTGTGTGTGAGCCGTGTATTTACCTAGTTGTGTTTTACAGGGCCTGAGCTACACTCGTGTGGTCGTGTGTGTGTGTGTGTGTGACTTGTGTGTGCGTGTGTCGTGGTAAAATTAAGGTGGCGGTCTCAGACAAACATCACAATCAAAAGTTTATCAATCATTCGTGTATATTACCAAGCATCTTCCACTCTGAATAGTCCTTCACGTAAACAAAACAAACCACCCGTCAGACCCTTGGGAGCATTTACTAACTCCTCTTCTCTCCGCAGGGTGACGGTGGCAGCCCCCTGGTGTGTGAGGGCTCGGACGGCACTGTGGAGCTGGCGGGGCTGGTGTCGTGGGGGCTGGGCTGCGGCCAGCGCGGCATCCCCGGTGTGTACACCAACGTGCCGCACTACTTGTCCTGGATCAGCTCCATCACGGGAAGCTAGACAGAAGAACATAGGAACATAGGAACATAAGGAAGCTACATGGACGCCGCCTGACATCCCCGGGTAGGGAATGACTTGTTACGGTAGTAGTGTTGTTGTAGGGAATGACTTGTTGGATTAGTGTTATCAGGGAATGACTTGTTGTAATGCATGATCTGAGTAGCAGTATTTAGATCATGGGATAATGTTATATAGTAGCGATGTGTTCCGTTGTTGCCACCTCCAGGAGAAACCCTTCCTCAATCCCTGTAGTGTAGACGTAGATGTACAGTAGATAGATTGGTAGATTGGTAGATGTTGAGTCAGGTGACAGATCAACATGTAGTTTCTGTACCTTTGAGTCTATAGCGCCTGTAGGCTTATTTTCCCTGGAGCCCCGATGACAGGCCCTGTAGTATGTTATCAATGGAGGCCTATGATGGTTGGCTCTCCCCCGGGGTAACACAGGCAGGACTTTTATAGTGACGCCTGGCATGATTAGAGGCTCATGCCGCCCCCCTGTGTCCTCAATGCACTCGCCGTCGAAGGTAGAGTTGATGGGCAGCATGTGGGTAGTCCAGTCACTCAATAATGGAAGAAAGTTTGCTTCTGGCTGGACTCGAACTCGGGACCCCAAGCTATCCCCTTACTCCAGTTACTCGACGCTGGAAGAAATTTTGCTCCTGGCTGGACTCGAACTCGGGACCCCAAGCTCTCCCCTTACTCCAGTTACTCGACGCTGGAAGAAATTTTGCTCCTGGCTGGACTCGAGCTCGGGACCCCAAGCTCTCCCCTTACTCCAGTCACTCGATGATGGAAGAAATTTTGCTAATGCCCGGACTCGAACTCGGGACCACAAGCTATACCAGGCAGTCTTTCAGTCCTTTAAGGGGTCCACAGGCTATCGAAGCGTCTGTGTGTCAGGTCAACATTTATTTCTTCAATGGTGTTTTGCTCCTGGCCGGACTCGAACTCGGACCACAAGCTATACCAGGCAGTCTTCCAGTCCTTTAAAGAGTCCACAGGCTATCGAAGCGTCTGTGTGTCAGGGAATGTGTGTTAATTAATTCCTCGTTTTTTGACTTAATTTATTTCTTCAACGTTTTTATTCAGATCGTCACAACAACTTTAATACTTCAGAGTTGTTCCTTAATATCACAACATTACGTTTCCCTGATGCAATAACTGTTATCCACGTATCCATTTTATCCACGTCACTGTATATCAGGCATCAATAACTGTTATCCACGTCACTGTATATCAGGCATCAATAACTGTTATCCACGTCACTGTATATCAGGCATCAATAACTGTTATCCACGTCACTGTATATCAGGCATCAATAACTTCTTTTATCCACGTCACATTAGGACTCACTTTTATCATTCTAATCTACGTATGTTATTTCTAAAGCGTGTCAAACTTATTGTTGTTATCTGTTGATCGGGTTTAAGTAGAGACTAGTGAACCAAAGCATTAGAAATTAGGCCTAAATAATACAAAGTTTTCTTAACAATTGGATATATTTTTGTATTTAATGTTTCCAGTCTGTTTCCTTACTGGCTAGGGAGCGCAGACCCCCCCCCCTCCACCCCCACAGGGTTGTTAGTAACTCGCAGAACTGGGCACTAAATACATTGAATGTATTTAAATACTAAATACTAAATACATGAGAGAAATGTATTTAAATACTAAATGCTAAATACATTTTACGAATGTATTTAAATACTAAATACATTTTACGAATGTATTTAAATACTAAATACTAAATACATTTTACGAATGTATTTAAATACTAAATACATTTTACGAATGTATTAAAATACTAAATACTAAATACATCAATTGTATTTAAATACATTTGTAAATACATTTTAAATACACACAAATTTTTACATGTCCGAAAAAATTGAATTTCCTTAGGATTTCCTTAGATTTTGGGTTTCCGTAGAAATATCCTTCCCAGGCCTAAATTTCCTTGAAATCAGGAAACGTCCTTGGCAGTGGCAACACTGGTTCACTGTAACATCAGGGTTGCCAGATAGTGGGGCGGGTTTATGGCCAAATTAACTGTGAAAAAAGTATTAAATTTTTTATATTAAATGTTTTTAAATACAATGTATTTAAATACTCATAACAGTATTTAAGTACTGTATTTAAATACATGACAACCAATGTATTTATAAATACATTTCTAAATACACAATTGTATTCAAATACAATTGTATTTAAATACGTATTTAAATACAATTGTATTTGAATACTGCCCAGCTCTGTTTAAATAGTGAGGCAGGTGGCATCGTTCGCCTTAACTTAAGGTATACTAGTAGTTCCTCTAAACTTACTGCCTCCGTACCATAGATGTAAAGGTACAAAGCTTTTATATATTATATTACTTGTTTTAAATTGTTATTTTTCTAATGTTTTGAACGATATAATACATACAACATACTTTACTTTTTATCTTGTTTATAGTTTTGTATAAGAGGACATAGTGTATATAATAAGTTAATGTTGTGGAATTCAGTACATGATTATATCATACTTGTTCTGAACGTATATAGCCATACACCTTCCGTTAATAGTAGTAGTAGTAGTAGTAGTAGTGTAATAGTAGTAGTAGTATAGTGTGGTAGTAGTCATAGGTTCAGTAGTATCTTAGTAGTAGTAGTGGTGTAGTAGTAGTAGGTAAGTAGTAGTAGTAGTAGTAGTAGTATGTGGTAGATAGTAGTAGTGGTAGTAGTAGTTAGTAGTCACAGCTTTTTTATCTTAGTAGTAGTAGTGGTAGTGATAGTAGTAGTGTAGTAGTAGTAGTAGTAGTAGTAGTAGTAGTAGTAGTAGTAGTGGTAGTAGTAGTGGTAGTAGTAGTAGTGTAGTAGTAGTGTAGTAGTAGTAGTAGTGTAGTAGTAGTGTAGTAGTAGTAGTAGTAGTAGGTAGTAGTGGTAGTAGTAGTTGGTAGTAGTAGTAGTAGTATAGTGGTAGTGTATTTAGTAGTGGTAGTAGTAGTAGTGGTATAGTAGTAGTGGTAGTAGTAGTGTAGGTAGTAGTAGTAGTAGTAGTAGTAGTAGTAGTGGAGTAGTGTAGTAGTAGTAGTAGTAGTAGTAGTAGTAGTAGTGTAGTAGTGGTAGTAGTAGTAGGTAGTAGTAGTAGTAGTAGTAGTAGTAGTAGTAGTAGTAGTGGTAGTAGTAGTAGTAGTGGTGTAGTAGTATGTGTGGTAGTATGTAGTAGTGTGTAGTAGTAGTGGTGGTAGTAGTAGTAGTAGTAGTAGTAGTAGTGGTAGTAGTAGTAGTAGTAGTAGTGGTAGTAGTAGTAGTGGAATGCGACTTTTCAGGGACAGCGAAGTCACTGTGACAAAGGACGGGCAGCGGCATTTGGGAGCTGTGATTGGAACACCGGAATTCAAGCAGAAATATGTGGAGGAGAAAGTATCAGAGTGGGTGAAAGAGGTGGGCGTCTTGTCCGACATAGCCAAGACAGAACCACACGCAGCTTACTCAGCATTCACACATGGCCTACAACATCGATGGAGCTTCGTCAAGCGCACCATCCCAGGCATCAGCCATCTTCTCAGACCGTTGGAAGAATCCATCAGGAAAACCTTCCTACCAGCACTGTTAAAAACTAATTTCGTCATAGGAAATGACGTGAGGGAGCTGCTGTTACTTCCACCAAGACTGGGTGGGATGGGGATCACGTCCCCTGAAAAAATGGCTGAGGAAGAAAACCGAGACTCCATCCACCTCACCAGGTCCCTCACCGAAAAAATCATAGCTCAAGACGCAAAGGGAGAAACTGACCAGAATGCGGTCTTGAAGCTAAAGAAAACCATGTCTAGAAACAGACAGAATGCACAAGTGGAAAGATTGCAACACCTAAAAAACGTCATGCCAATCGAAACCGTGAAGAAAATTCACATTGCACAGGAAACGGGAGCGTCCAACTGGCTAACATGCTTGCCTATCAGAGCTAAAGGCTTCAGCCTCAACAAACAAGAATTCGTAGATGCCGTTGCTCTGAGGTATGGCTGGCCAGTGGAGGGGCTACCCAAAACCTGTGTATGTGGAGATCCAAACAGCGTCGACCATACAATGACATGTAAAAAGGGGGGATTCGTGTGCATCAGACACGATGAGGTGAGAGATTTGACGGCCAGCATGCTCAGGGAGGTATGCCGCGACGTCACCACCGAACCAACTCTCCTCCCCCTGAATGACGAACACGTGCAGTACAGGACGGCCAACACCACAAACGAGGCCCGAGTGGACGTAAGTGCTCGTGATTTCTGGACCAGAGGACAGAGAGCGTTCATGGACATCAGAATCTTCGATCCAATGGCCGCCTGCTACCAGAGGATCCCACTGGAAGCTGCTCACCAAAAGAATGAACGGGAAAAAATTAGGAGTTATGGAGATAGGATCCGGAATGTCGACCACGGCAGCTTCACACCCCTGGTTTTCACTACGTCAGGCGGGATGGGCCCCAAGGCCAAGTGCTTCTATTCAAGACTAGCAGATGTAATGGCAGAAAAGAAGCACCAGCCAAGGAGCCACGTTGTAGCCTGGATGAGGTGCCGTCTCTCCTTCTCCCTGCTCAGGTCTGCCCTCCTATGTCTCAGGGGTACTAGATACTCCGCCCCCACAACCATCGATTTAGATGGCCTGAACTACCAGGCCACTGTAGTGGAGAGCGGCATATTAGTGTAGATGACGGAGAGAGGGGAGTAAGTAGTGGAAAAGTAGTAGTCGCCTATGGTTGGATGCCACAGTCAGTAGCGATCAGAGTTGGGGCTACTGGCCTCCAGTTAATGGAGTCCGCAAATAAACAAGCAGTGGAGGTATCTGTAATAAAAAAAGTAGTAGTAGTGGTAGTAGTAGTAGTAGTGGTAGTAGTAGTAGTAGTGGTAGTAGTAGTAGTAGTGGTAGTAGTGGTGGTAGTAGTAGTACTAGTAGTAGTAGTAGAAGTAGTAGTAGTAGTGAGTAGTAGTAGTAGTAGTAGTAGTAGTAGTAGTAGTAGTAGTCAACAGCCTTTTTTTTTTTTCTTTTTTATATTATATTTTCCATTACGAGGAGTACCAATATTTTTTTCTCTCTCTCTTTCTCTTTTTCATCCTTCAGTTATAATTATTCATCTCTCACCACTCATACCACTCAGTAATTATCTTAAAGATATCAAATTATTCACTTCTTCATTCATCATACATGCATACATACATTCTACAAGAGTTCCAGTCCTGCCTTTACACTCATACAGTCTGCCATCTGATAACCTTCCAGTGAACGTAGACAGAGTATCGTAAAAGTAGTATCGTAGAAGCATTGCAAGGGTGAACAGTAGTATGGGATGTGTTGTACCGTAGATAACACTAAAGTCGCCAGTCACTCGCCACTGCACTAATGTCGCCAGGCACAATATATTACGAATTTTAGCATCACTACAGACATTTATGTGCCACTGAAGACATGTAGTGTGATGTACATAATATAAACTACTATGCATGCGTCTTCAGTGGCACATACAAATCAGTAGTGATGCTAAAATTCGTAATACATTGTGCCTGGCGACATTAGTGCAGTGGCAAGTGACTGACGATTATAGTGTTATCTACGGTAGATATAGTAGTGATGTTATAGGCCTGGAGAGTATTATTAAAGGGCTTGTAATGGGAGTAGTAAAGCTGTTGTTTTTGTAGCACTGAAGTAACTATAGCAGTGCCGCTTTTAGCCTGTTGGTGCCCTATGCGACATGTTGTTTGAGGGCCCTATGCTCTCTCTCTCTCTCTCTCTCTCTCTCTCTCTCTCTCTCTCTCTCTCTCTCTCTCTCTCTCTCTCTCTCCTCTCCTCTCTCTCTCTCTCTCTCTCTCTCTCTCTCTCTCTCTCTCTCTCTCTCTCTCTCTCTCTCTCTCTCTCTCTCTCTCCTCTCTCCTCTCTCTCTCTCTCTCTCTCCCCCCCCCCCCCCCCCCCGTGCCGTTTCTAGCCTTTTGGGGTCCTATGCGACATGCTGTTTGGGCCCTATTGTGTAAAGCTATGGTGGGGGGATTCCAAGCCCTCTAAGGTGGTCCGGGGGCACGCCTTTAATATTTAAATGCATCTATCTGGTGCACTTTAAGAGTAAAAGAGACTAGATTATAAAAAAAAATGGAAATAATGGCAGTTTGGGGGCCCTTGGTGACTTCGGGGGCCCTGTGTAACCGCCTAGTTTGCATATAGTTAGAAACGGCCCTGAATTATATATGTGTTGGTTGCAGTGGTGGTAAGTTGTAATGGTAGTAATGTAATGGTTGTAGTGGTTATAGTAGTGGTGGTGGTGGTGTAATATTGGGATGGTTGTAGTAATAGTGTGATAAATGTTATGATGGTGGTGGTAGTGGTTAGTGATTTGTGGGAAGGGAAGGGAAGGGAGGGGAATGTTGACGTGGGAGACCAGCGTCGCCCAGTAACAGGGGTGAGATGGTTATTCCCATGGCTTGTAGAAGGGTACGTAGGGGGAAATAGAGAAATAGGGGTTCAGATTTGAAGTACTCACAAAACTAACCCCAGATTCGTGTTCGGCTTGCCAAGAACACATTAGGGACTCATTTTCATGAGATTTAAAATTTCAAGAATTTTCATCAAATAAGTAAGGGTAACCCCTTACTTATTTTCAAAAATTCATGTTTTTTTGAATAACTGAAAAACTATGAGGCGTCCGTAAAAATAGCATAGAACATAAAAATGGAGCTGGTTAAGACCTTTCTAATGAGCTCTCGCAAAATAAGTTTTGAGTTCAAGTATACCCGAGAAAATATAACTTGTGCTTTTTACAAAAACATTGATTTACTCGTAAACTATATGAGATAAAGTATTACAGATTGCAGCATTGGATAGAGCTCATCAACCTTCACAACTTTGCTGTTACACAGTTCTCCTCTAAGACTATAATAATTACGCAGTAAAATGAAAAAAACGTGTTTGACAACAATCCTCGGAAATTTTCAGCGGCCCAGAAATCCATCAGAAATATTTCCGCCCCCGATCCGTGAATGGCGGCATCGGCCCTTGCGTCAGTAATGTGACAGTGTCGGGAATGACAGTGAGCCGCGTTAGGAAGCAGGAATAGGGAATGACAGTGAGCCGCGTTAGGAAACAGGAATAGGGAATGACAGTGAGCCGCGTTAGGAAGCAGAAATAGGGAATGACAGTGAGCCGCGTTAGGAAGCAGAAATAGGGAATGACAGTGAGCCGCGTTAGGAAGCAGGAATAGGGAATGACAGTGAGCCGCGTTAGGAAGCAGGAATAGGGAATGACAGGGAGCCGCGTTAGGAAGCAGGAATAGGGAATGACAGGGAGCCGCGTTAGGAAGCAGGAATAGGGAATGACAGTGAGCCGCGTTAGGAAGCAGGAATAGGGAATGACAGTGAGCCGCGTTAGGAAGCAGGAATAGGGAATGACAGTGAGCCGCGTTAGGAAGCAGGAATAGGGAATGACAGTGAGCCGCGTTAGGAAGCAGGAATAGGAATGACAGTGAGTTAGGAAGCAGGAATAACACGGCAGAGCACATTTAATGGAAAATTATCAGATAAAAATACGTTCTTTTTCTTTTCGGTTCTATACTATTAGGCCAATAGTGTGCCGGCGTGTTTATTAACTCTATCATGTTGATTCAGACTTTTAATCACGTAATGCCACACTCATCAAAAAGACGAGAATAGAAAATAAAAACGCCACAGGGTCATATTCAAAGAACTCCACAATAATATAAGTGTAAACTATTTATTTCTTCAATCATATAAAATATCTATGACACACACGAGTCATTAATAAATCAGTCTCCAGCATACAAAATAGAATTACTATCAACGAATATAAACAATACGTATTTCTTTACGGATTTACATAAGACAACTATATTAACCCCTTGAGGCCCAGAGCGTAATTTCCATTGTAATTTGGGTACCATTAGACAATTTGTAGTGAATATAAGCAATGTTTTATAGCTATGACCTGTTTAGTATCCTTGTGGACTAACTAATTTGGTATATTCAGTTACTTTTCATAATTTTATGGCTAACAACATACAATTTGTTATAGCCAAGGAAAGATCTGGGCGTGAAGGGGTTAACAAGCCAGACAGACGGTGCTTTAATTAAGTTTAATATATCTCTCATAACCACGTCAACAAATAACTTAGGTGGAATATTAACTACGGAGGGTTAGAACTTAGAACTTAGATTGTCACGACTCAGTAGTTCTTCAAGCACTGCCTCCCTCCCCCTCGGCCGTTGCCCTCGCCGCCGCCTCGGCTTTCTCCTGCTCGGCGAATGCAATCTGAAAAAACGATCATTGTTTTTATTCATAAGAACATAAGGAAGCTACAAGAGGGCTCCTCGACATGGACACTAAATAGTGACTTGAAGAGACGAATCAATGCCTTTGGTAATAAGTGTCTTCGCAGAATCATGGGGTATCGCTGGGATGATTACGTGTCAAATCAGCGATTGCACCGTGAGACTGAATCGAGGCCTATTACCTGCATAGTCCGTCAGCGCCAATTCGGCTATATGGGCATGTGGCACGCTACCCTGAAACCGATCCTTCCCATCGGGTTGTATCTGTAAGAGACAATCCGGCGTGGAGGAGGCCAAGGGGGCGCCCACAAGGCTCGTGGCTGGGGCAAGTTGATGTTTCTTGTCGAGAGCTGCTTGGTATGAGAAAGGAGCCTGCATGGGAACTCGCGCGTGGTGACCCCCGGGAGTGGCGTCGTAGGGTGGGCGAGGCGACGCGCCCCCCGGCGTATGCCCCCAATGATTGATTCCACCAACAAATACACGTCCTTCCTCTGATCTAACCCTACTGCTATAGCGTTCCCTTCCCTTCCCCTTCCCTCACCGTTTCACTCTTTCTCTGCAACCCCTTTCCTTCATTATGCTTTGCCATAGTGCCATAGGACCTCCGATGTCTGGCACATTTTCCCTTTTTAGCATTAAATCAATCAATTACAAGAGGGCTGGGGCAAGTTGATGTTTCCTGCCGAGAGTCGCTTGGTATGGGAAGGCAACCTGCATGGACTCGCGCGTGGTGACCCCTGCATGGGAGTGGTGTCGTAGGGTGGGCGAGGCGACGTATGCCCCCAATGATTGATAATGCTGTGATAAGTATTCTACAACTATAACATTGCTACTTTAATTAGAAGTGTATCATAGGTAAATTAACTCTTGACACATGATGAAGTAGGTAGATTATTAAACCATCAGGTAAATAAAGATGGGAGCATACGCAATGCTGCGCGTGGCCTCGGTGCTCATCTACGTGGCATTAGCCTTAGAGCCTGTGGTGGGTGAGGACCCGTTACCCCGGGACACAGGGCTAGTGTGACATCGGGGTTACCACAGTTACCTTCCCCAGGTTAACCCAGATACCCATTTATCAACCCCGAAAGGAAGGAAGAACAGCTGGTTAGGCTGGTCACTGACTTGCCCTGGCCCGGAATCGAACCAGGGCCCGCAGATTCGTAGCCAGGCACGCTAGCCACTGCACCACGGAGGTGACATTAAACCATAGGAGTAAATAAAAACGGAGCAAATAATATGGTTGTCTGGATAGGAATAAAAAAAAATACGCAGGTCTGTGTACTACGTGTGCGTAAAAGAGAACTTATTTTTTTACGGACGACGCTGCTATTGTTATGCTGATATTCTTACGCTGATATTCTTACGCTGATATTCTTACGCTGATATTCTTACGCTGATATTCTTACGCTGATATTCTTACACTGATATTCTTAACCTCTTCACGCCCAGATCTTTCCTTTGCTATAAAAAATTGTATGTTGTCGAGCTATAAAACTACAAAAAGTAACTAAATAAACCGAATTAGCTAGTGGACAAAGATACTAAACAGGTCATAGCTATAAAATATTGCTTATATTCATTAAAAATCATCTAATGGTGGTCAAATTACAATGGAAATTACGTTCTGGGTCTCAAGGGGTTAAGTGACTTTTCGTAATTTTATGGCTGACAACAGACGATTTTTTATAGCAAAGGAAAGATTTGGGCGCGAAGAGGTTAAGCTGATATTCTCACGTGTTCGAGATGCCTATATTCACTTGTTCGAGATGACATTTGCTCACTTATTGCTAACTATCTTACTATTATCTATTTCTATTATCTTTCTATCTTACTATCTTACTATCTTTCTATTGTTACCTGTTCTAGATGCCAGGGCTCCAGGGGGTGGGGTGTGGGCAGCATGTCGGAGATGGGCTGGAACCCGTTGACGCCCGCTGTGTAGGTCATGAGGTGCACCGTGCCGTCAGGGTGTACGAATCTGTTGACAGAGAACGCAGGGAGGGATTAGGAGACACACAGGATTGACTGGCTAGATGACTCTCTCTCTCTCTCTCTCTCTCTCTCTCTCTCTCTCTCTCTCTCTCTCTCTCTCTCTCTCTCTTCTTTTGTTTTTCTTTGTATTTAAACACATAACTAACTAGCTGGCTCATAAGGCTGGCTCATAAGGCTGGCTCATAAGGCTGGCTTCATATACTGTACTATTCATATACTATCTATTATCTGATAAAAGTCTATTCATCTTGGGAAATACAATAGTTAGTGCCTCTGACCTGTATTGACCCGTCCTGGTGACCTCGTTCAGGGGACCACTCGCCTCTGCCCTCTCAACCCAGGTCATGTCATTGCCAGTCTGGATCCTGTGAGCAGAGACAACAAGAGTCACGCAACAACGAAGTAAGAATCTCATAAACATCCTCAGGTTTTTTGCAGTCGCGTAGTGGAAATCCTTATCACCTTATTATTCTTACTATTAACATGTTATGAGGCGTGGGTAGTGTACAAGGGTGTGTGTGTGTGTCCTACCTGAAGCCGTAACCGCCGTACTGATCGATGGGTATCCTCTCGTCCAGCAGGATGGGCACCGGTGTGGCGGGCTCTTGAGGGGCGGGAGCGGCCACCACGCAGCCAGCGACGCAGCAGAGGAACAACAACATTGCCTGACAAAGGTGAGAAACCAGGCTATGAGGTAAGGTGTTCCCATGTGTTTTGAGTGCAGAGAACATAAGAACATAGTAACATAAGGAAGCTACAAGAGGCTGGGAGACCTACACGTGGTAGTTCCTGTTACTTAACACTACCTACATCCACCTTTCATCCCCATCCATGAATTTATCCAGCCTCCTTTTAAAGCTCCCTAATGACTCACCGCTAATTACCTGTCTACTGAGTCCATTCCAATCATTTACCACCTTATTTGTGAACCAGTTTTTCCCTATTTCCTTTTTTAATGGGCAGATGAGGTGTTGACATAAGATATAAGGAAGCTACAACAGGGTGGTAGTTCCTGCAATACACATAATATTTCCTACATACAGATCATATAGATTGACATATATTAATACTATATAATGACATAAGAGTATAAGGAAGCTACAACAGGGTGGTAGTTCCTGCAATACACGTAATATTTCCTACATACACAACATTAGATTGTCATATATTAATACTATACAATGACATGAGAACATAAGGAAGCTACAAAAGGGTGGTAGTTCCTGCAACACACATTATATTACCACACCCACACACAGCTATAGTATACCTTCCCTCCCTATTCATACATTGGTCTAAGTAAGTCTTATTTTTAACTCCCTATTGACTATAGGGAGTTAAAACTAAGGACTAACGTCCAACTCGAGGTAACAGGACTAACGTCCTGATACCTCGAGTCTATTCCAATTACCTACCGTAGATAACACTATAATCGCCAGTGAATGCGCATGCCACTGAAGACGCATGCACAGTAGTTTATATTATGTACATCACACTACATGTCTTCAGTGGCACATATAAGTCTGTAGTGATGCTAAAATTCGTAATATATTTGCCTGGCGACATTAGTGCAGTGGCAAGTGACTGGCGACTATAGTGTTATCTACGGTACCACCCTATTTGTGAGCCTATGCATCACTCTATCTTATTTATCTTATAGCTACCTGTGTCTACTTGTGTTCCGTGATAAGTTACTGTGTTAATGTATGGTGTTTCGCGATGCATAGTTTTGGTATGTTTCTCGGTGTATGAGATGCCCCGTACTAAGAACATAAGAAAATAAGGAAGCTACAAGAGGCTGGGAGACCTACACGTGGTAGTTCCTATTACTTAACACTACCTACATCCACCTTTCATCCCCATCCATAAAGCTGTTTAGCCTCCTTTTAAAACTCCCTATTGACTCCGCACTAACCACCCCACGACTGAGTCCATTCCAATCATTTACCACCCTATTTGTGAACCAGTTTATCCCTATTTCTTGATTTAATTAAGGTACTGCATAGCCTCTCAGGTATTTTTGGCCATGTATTAAAGCGCTTAGTTTAGTATCGCCAACACGAGACTATTCCTTACGGCTTGCATCTTGGCGAGTAGAAGTGTTATCCTGTAGAAGGCGATGTAGAAGGAGGAACAGGAGTAGGTATGCCTGGAGTGTCTGGTGGCTGACGTCTGCCCTCACCCCGGCCTTCCCGCCCTTTATATACACCTTGGATGGCCTTGCGACACGACACACCCTCCCAGAGATCGTGCCCCGGGAGTTGTTTTTTTCCGAGTCAGTGTCCTCTCGAAAACCATTCTCTGACATTTTACACTTTCAAACTATGGGTCAACTAGGCTATGGGTGGGTGTCGGGCCGATGTTGGCAGGGCGGGACATTCTGTAGACGCCGCACTCTCAGAAATGGGGGGTACATTAACCCCTTCACGCCCAGATCTTTCCTTTAATATATGAAATGTATGTTGTTAGCCACAAAATTACGAAAAAGTAACTGAATATACCAAATTAGCTAGTGAACAAGGATACTAAGCAGGTCATATCTATAACACATTGCTTATATTAACTAAAAATCGTCTAATGGTACCCAAATTACAATGGAAATTACGCTCTGGGTCTCAAGGGGTTAAGGGTCGAATTGTTACATCGCACCATCACTACCCTTTTTAAACCGTATGTCCAGGCTGGAGGGTATACATAGATGCTGCCGATTATACCCTTCATCTACCCTTTATCTACCCTTTTTAGACAAGAGGGTTGGAAAAGGGTATATTTGCGTCGATCCGAAAGGGCTCTCTGACATTTTACACTTTCAAACTATGGGCCAACTGTATGGGTGGGTGTCGGGCCGATGTTGACAGGGCGGGACATTCTGTAGATGCCGGTTCGGTTCCTTGGTTCACTAATGGGGCCAATGTGGAAGTGATTGAAGTGATTGATAACTGGTGCCAGGACTTATTATGGTGATGCGTTGGGTTGGCAAGGTGTTTGAACCATGCCACACGTTTCTCCGACTTGGTTTTCTTGGTGAATTCGCGCTTTTTTTTTTTTTTTTTTTACTTCAGGCTAAACTTTTTTCATTGCTTTTTTTTTTTCACGATAGACTTTGTCATTGTTCATTGTTCGTAGCCAGTTATTCATGTTGACTACGAATACATAATATCATGTCTTTTTTATTTGTCATGTTCGGTTCACTAACACGAACAGAATTCATGTCCTTTTTGATTTTGTTCATTTGTTCAGGGTTCACTTAACACGATACAGCTTATTATTCTGTCTTTTTTTATTTTGTTCATTTGTTCAGCGTTCACTTAACACGAATACAGATAAATATTCATGTCTTTTTTATTTTGTTCATTTGTTCAGCGTTCACTTAACACGAATACAGATTATTATTCATGTCTTTTTTATTTTGTTCATTTGTTCAGCGTTCACTTAACACAAATACAGATTATTGGGTGACGTTCGTGCCCGTCGTTGCTAATGTTTATAAATATTTATGAAGAAATGCGCAAAGTCGTAGAAAAGATACTGTATGTTAATGGATGAATATATTATAATGATGGTAGGAAGGGGCGCGTTGCCTCGGTGCTTTACTCCGTCTCCTATTGAGGATTCTCTGATCGTCATCTCGTCTACCTATTCTTCTCTCCTCTCTCTCTCTCTCTCTCTCTCTCTCTCTCTCTCTCTCTCTCTCTCTCTCTCTCTCTCTCTCTCTCTCTCTCTCTCTCTCTCTCTCTCTCTCTCTCTCTCTCTCTCTCTCTCCAAAGATAAAAATAATAAAAAATAACGACAACAATATCAATAATAATGATTAATAACAACAATATATTTTCTGTACCGGTAATTAATTGGTTGGAAAATCATAAGGAACCTAAATATTCTTATTATTATTTATTATAAATAATTTATTGGCATGATTTTCGGATTAGATGATTACTACAAAGTGAATCATTTTTGTAACATTTAGTTAACTATCTATCCACCTATTCATTTATTGAGGCGAGCACAGCGACCACTTGGCTTGATAATAGACAGCGACCACTTGGCTTTGATAATAGACAGCGACCACTTGGCTTGATAATAGACAGCAACCACTTGGCTTGATAATAGACAGCGACCACTTGGCTTGATAATAGACAGCGACCACTTGGCTTTATAATAGACAGCGACCACTTGGCTTTATAATAGACAGCGACCACTTGGCTTTATAATAGACAGCGACCACTTGGCTTGATAATAGACAGCGACCACTTGGCTTATAATAGACACGCCACTGGCTTAAGACAAACACGCACTTGGCTTTATAATAGAAGCGACCACTTGGCTTGATAATAGACAGCGACCACTTGGCTTATAAGCGACCTTGGCTTGATATGACGCGACCACTTGTTAATAAGTAATAATAGTTATTTTATTTTCACCCGAAGGCATACAGTAAAATATATATATATATATATATATATATATATATATATATATATATATATATATATATATATATATATATATATATATATATATATATATATATATAAATATTTACACGAACAGTAGTAAATGAACTTAACTTAACCCTTGAGGCCCAGAACGTAATTTCCATTGCATTTTGGGTACCATTAGACGATTTTTAGGGACTATAAGCAATATTTTATAGCTATGACCTGTTTAGTATCCTTGTCCACTAACTAATTTGGTATATTCAGTTAGTTTTTCGTAATTTTATAGCTAACAACGAGCAATTTTTTTTATAGTAAAGGAAAGATTTGGGCGTGAAGGGGTTAGGTGTGTCCAGGTGAAAATTAGGCCACAACAGGTTCGCCTAGGGAGGGAGGGAAGGGAAGGGAGGGGAGGCGAAGGGAAGGGAGGGGGAGGAAGGGCAGGGAAGGGGAGGGGAGGGAGGGGAAGACGGCCTTAACCTATGGATGATGTGATAGGATACTGTGTGTGTGTGTGTGTGTCTTTTTCTGTCTGTCTGTCTGTGTGTGTGTGTGTGTCTTTCTGTCTGTCTGTCTGTCTGTGTCATTCTCTCTCTCTCTCTTCTCTCTCCTCTCTCTCTCTCTCTCTCTCTCTCTCTCTCTCTCTCATCTCCTCTCTCCTCTCTCTCCCTCTCTCTCTCTCCTCTCTCTCTCTCTCTCTCTCTCTCTCTCCTCTCTCTCTCTCTCCTCCTCTCTCTCTCTCCTCTCTCTCCTCTCTCTCTCTCTCCTCGTCTCTCTCTCTCTCGTACTCTGCTCGTCTCTCTCTCTCCTCTCTCTTCTCTCTCTCTCCTCTCTCTCCTCTCTCTCTCTTGTGTGTGTGTGTGTGTGTAATAGTGTGTGTGGTTCGTGTGTGTGTTGTGTGTATGTGTGACTTGTGTGTGTTGTGTGTGTGTGTCTGTTGGTTTGTGTGATGTGTGGTGTGTGTGGTGTTGTGTGTGTATGTGTGTGGGTGTGTGGTGTGTGTGTTGTGTGTGTGTGTGTGTGTGTGTGTGTGTGTGTGTGTGTGTTGTGTTGTGTGTGTGTGTGTGTGTGTGTATGTGTGTGTGTGTGTGATGTGTGGTGTGTATGTGTGTGTGTGTGGTGTGTGTGTGTGTGTTGTGTGTGTGTGTGTGTGTGTGTGTGTGTTGTGTGTGTGTGTGTGTGCTGTGTGCTGTGTGTATGTGTGTGTGTGTGTGTGTGTGTGTGATGTGTGTTATGTGTGTGTGTGTGTGTGTGTGTGTGTGTGTGTGTGGTGTGTGTGTATGTGTGTAGTGTGGTGTTGTTGTTGTGTTGTGTGTGTGTGTGTATGTGTATGTGTGTATGTGTGACTGTGTGCGTGTGTATGTGTGTGTGTGTGGTGTGTGTGTGTGTGTGTGTGGGTGGCTGGTTGCACCGCCCTTATTTGCGCCCCACACTGTGCTACTAATGAATTTATGCAGGACAGGAGAATGGGTATACACACACATACAGTCACACACACACTCGGACACACACATACATATAGCCGCATCACCTTCATGCTTACCCCATACACTTATAGATTTATGAGAGGGAAAGTTGCATGGCTGGTTGTATCGCTGATCTTGGTTTCATATCGTAATACTAATATATTTGTGAAGGACAGGTAACTATCTAGAAAAGGGGGGAAATGCAGGGGGCGTGGCTTCTGGGCTTGTTGAATGTAAATTTACTATAGCTGGTCTTAGCACCTTAACTTCTCATGTATCTTTTTTTTATTCATTTAAACATCTAACAGCATGGTTTACATGGGGCCACAATTGGCTAAGGGGTGAACGTAAGGCAATAAGTGGCAGAAGCTAAAGATGTACCCTGTGACGGGGACATATATCTGAAAGATTTATGATATATTATTGACTAGCCGCAAAGCCGCCCTCCGGGCGGACTTTTTGGCTAGCTCCTGCGGAGGGCTATTGGTGGGCCTGCGGCCCACCACCTGTGTTTGGTGGGCCTTCGGCCCACCAAACATGGACTCTCCAGATACCCCCTTCTAACTTTCCTGAAATCATGGAAGTAGAAATGTATTATTCCCCCCACCCATTCACTCACCCATTACCCACCACCCCCCACCCATTCACTCACCCATTACCCATCACCCCCCACCCATTCACTCACCCATTACCCATCCCCCCCCACCCATTCACTCACCCATTACCCATCACCCCCCACCCATTACCCATCACCCCCCACCCATTCACTCACCATTCCCCATCACCCCCCCACCCATTCACCCCACCCATTACCCATCACCCCCCACCCATTCACTCACCCATTACCCATCACCCCCCACCCATTCACCCCACCCATTACCCATCCCCCCCCCACCCATTCACTCACCCATTACCCATCACCCCCCACCCATTCACTCACCCATACCCATCACCCCCCACCTATTCCCTCACCCATCACCCATCATCCCCAACCCATCACCCCCCACCCATTCACTCACCCATCACCCCACACCCATTACCCATCACCCCACCCATTCACTCACCCATTACCCATCACCCTACATCAAGGTTTCCTCAATTCTCGCAACCCACTTTTTTTTCACAATTATCACTAATAGGCTGCTAAAAAAAAAAAAAAAAAAAGTGATCGGATCATCTCATAATTGGGCTTAAGACCTTCCCCTGGTCAACCCGGTTCCAAAAATGTGCCATATGAGGTGATTGCGCCACGGGGGGCGGAACCTATACCAGACACACACACACACACACACACACACAGACAGACACACTTTCGCTTATATTTACCATTACCCATCACCCCCCACCTATTCCCTCACCCATCACCCATCACCCCCCACCCATTCACTCACCCATCACCCCACACCCATTACCCATCACCCCACCCATTCACTCACCATTACCCATCACCCTACATCAAGGTTTCCTCAATTAGAGAGAACTGCAACTCCGAAATGCCAGTGGTCGCTGGCAGTTTTAACTCACAATTTGGTGAAAAGTTGGTCAACTTGAAAGAAAAATATGGGCTTATTCCACTGCACTTAAAACACAAAAGTATAATTTTAAGAAAGATTTTCTTCTATATGTATATTGTATAGAAGCCTGATTCTGTAAAACATTGTATATAACCAAATAACCAAGTAGGTTATAGTTGAGGAGGCGAGGTAAATGTTACTCTATGATATTATACAGTCAATAACGTATGTTTAGAAGTTATCTATACCTAGGCAGTCATATGTTCCTGTTATTATTGTGTATCAATCAGATAGAAAGCCTGGAAGTGCAATGAGTCGACGCGTGAAGTAGCAATGTTTTGATTCAATCTCCCCGCCACAATCTCCCCGCCCACCACTCCCCGCCGCGGCGTGTCGCCTCCACAATTATAACCTACATTGTCGCAGCAACAAGCCGATTTCGGCATTCTTATTCTTCTTCGTTTTTCCAAGGCATTGCTTATTGTATTTTGACAAGCGTTTGCCAGACGCAGCAGTACTGTCTTAGAAAACAGGTGAACATCGCCCAAATTTTACATGCCACAATATACATGTTAAAAATATATTAAGCTTTGCTACTCGAGGCGAGTAATTTGCATTAAATTGCTATTATAGAACGTTCAATCGTAATGCATGTCATGCATACACTTACTAGAACAACAGAAGAACGTTCTATTTTAGTATTCAGATGCGGTGCATCAATATTCATCGCGAAATTGATTTATGAAAAATATTAGTCGCGGAGGGAAAACACAGTAGACCAACCTTTGAGTTAAAACTGCCAGCGACCACTGGCATTTCTCGAGTTTCAGTTCTCTCTAATTCTCGCAACCCACTTTTTTTTTCACAATTATCGCTAATAGGCTGCTAAAAAAAAAAAAAAAAAAATGATCGGATCATCTCATAATTGGGCTTAAAACCTTCCCTGGCCAACCCGGTTCCAAAAATGTGCCATATGAGTTGATTGCGCCACGGGGGGCGGAACCTATACAGACACACACACACACACACACACACACACAGGACAGACAGACAGACAGAGAGACACACTTTTGCTTATATTATTATAGATTACCCATCACCCCCCCACCTATTCCCTCACCCATCACCCATCACCCCCAACCCATCACCCCCCACCCATTCACTCACCCATCACCCCACACCCATTACCCATCACCCCACCCATTCACTCACCCATTACCCATCACCCTACTCCAAGCAAGTAAGTAGGCTTCCTCAATTCTCGCAACCTACTTTTGTTTTCACAATTCTCGCTAATAGGCTGCTAAAAAAAAAAAAAAAAAAAAAGTGATCGGATCATCTCATAAGTGGGCTTATGACCTTCCCCTGGTCAACCCGATTCCAAAAATGTGCCATATGAGGTGTTTGCGCCACGGGGGGCGGAACCTATACCACACACACACACACACAGACAGACAGACACACTTTCGCTTTTATTAATATAGATAGATAGATATAAATTTCTAGATTTATGAGAGGGAAAGTTGACTGGCTGGGTGTATCACTTATCTTGGTTTCATATTGTAATGCTAATAGATTTGTGAAGGACAGGTAGGTAACTAGCTGGTTTCTTACTTAATAACAATCAACTTAATTCTTACCTCATATCATACTTAAATCATGAGAGGAAAAGTTGACTGGGTGGCTAAATCACCTTATCTTTGTTTGGTATCGTAATGCTTATAGATGTGTGAAGGAAAGGTAACTACTAACTAGCTATAGTCTGATCACCTTAATTTCTATGTACCCCTTTCTTTTCTTTTTTTATTTAAACAGTATCAAAATATATTAGTAGAATAAAACCAGTAACATTAAAGTCCTCGTGTATTACTAGAGTTAGTAGAGGGAAGGTTGCTTGGCTGGCTATATCGCTTCATCTCTGCCTCACATTATAATACTAATAGATTTGTGAAGGACAGGTCATTATAAAAACAGTATAACTATTGTTGCTCTGATACCTTAATTCCTATGTACCTTATATAGTACAAGTGCCATATGACCTCTGATGTCTGGCACATTCACCTTTCAGGCATTAAATCAATCAATTATATAGTACAAGAGTGATTAGAGGAAAAGGTGCTTGGCTGGGTGTATTACTTAATATTTGTTTCATAATTATTGTAATATTAATTGATTTGTGGAGGACAGGATAACTAGCTGGTCTAATCACCTTCATTTCTACCTCATGTAGTACAAGAGTTAGTAGAGGGAAGGATGCTTGGCTGGCTATATCACTTCATCTTTGCCTCACATGGTAATACAAACCACATAAATACGACAGCAAAAAGTATGTAGTCTATGTAGCTACACGAGAGAGCTACCTTCCTAACTTTCACTCCCTCCACATCCTTCCTAACTCAACCTTTCTGCATAGATTACACCTGCAACACCCCCTGCAACACCCCCTGCAACACCCCCTGCAACACCCCCTGCAACACCCCCTGCAACACCCCCTGCAACACCCCCTGCAACACCCAACATAATGATAAATAAAACCCAGAGATAAAAAAAAGAAAAGGTAAAAGGCTAATGGAACGCTGATGGAAAACTTCGCACGACAGAGTGACCTTCTCTGCTGACGAAGGTAAACACCCGACCCCTTCCCTTCCCCTTCCCCTTCCCCTTCCCCTTCCCCTTCCCCTTCCCTTCGCCTTCCCTTCGCCTTCTCCTTTATAATAGATCATCTTAAGGCCCTCGGGTCATGGAGGAGAGGGTGTGTGTGTGACCTGACAAGTCTCGCTACGACCTTTGTGCATGGGTAGGAGAAGAGGAGAGAGAGAGAGAGAGAGAGAGAGAGAGAGAGAGAGAGAGAGAGAGAGAGAGAGAGAGAGAGAGAGAGAGAGAGAGTGTGTTTACGCCAGCTCATTCGAGTTTTTTTTAGAGAGAAAGAGTGTGTGTGTGTGTGGTTTTGTGTGTGTGTGTGTGTGTTGTGTGTGTGTGTGTGTGTGTGTGTGTGTGTGTGTGTGTGTGTGTGTGTGTGTGTGTGTGTGTGTGTGTGTGTGTGTGGTGTGTGTGTGTGTGGGTGGGTGGTTGTGTGGTGGGGGGGGGGGGGGACGCAGTATTACCTCATTGCGCAAAGAAACCCCGCCCCTTTTCCCTTTGGGCCCCTTTTCCATTTTTTTTGGGGTCCATTGCTTTTTTAAAAAAGTTATTTTAAGGCCTGGGTTTTGGGAATTTGGTTATAAATTCAGTCACTTTTCAAATTTTTTAGCAAAAAAGGGGAGAAAAAAAAGGGAAAAAACGAGGTGTTTTCAAAAAAAATTTGGGGTGTTTTTTTAACCCTGTCTGGACTTTTTGTTTAAAATTGTGTCTGTGTGTTTTTGGAGTTTTTGTTTGTGTGTTGTTTTTGGGGTGTTGTTTATGTGTGTTGTGTGTGTGGGTTTTGTTTTTGGGGGTTTTTGTTGTTTTTGGGGGTTTACCGTGGTTTTCTTTGGACGTGTTTTTTACCGGGGCTTTTGCGCGGCGGTTGTTTTACCTGTTTCTTTTGTCAAACGTTTTTAGTGTGTAAGCAAAGGGGAAATTTTTTAACCCCTTGAGCCCAGCAAATTTTCCCTTTTGAAATTTGGGTAATTAAGATTTTTTGTGCTAAATAAATTTTTTATAGCAGGCCCGATTTTGTCTATACAAATTTGGGATTTTTTACTTTTCGTTTTTAGGGCTAAAAAAACGCTTTTTTATTTGCGGGTCTGATGTTTTAAAAACCTGGTGTTTTTTTCCGGGGGTCCTGTGGGTCTGTCTTTTGGGGGACGTGTTGTTTACCTGTTTTCTGTGTGTCTGTCTGGACGTTTTTTTACCTGTGGTCTGTTTTCTGTCTGTCTGGCGTGTTGTTTTACCTGTGTGTCTGTCTGTTGGAGTGTTTTTACCTGGTGTCTGTTTTTCTGTCTGTCTGACTGGTTTGTTTTCCCTGTGTGTCTTGTGTCTGTCTGTCTGGAGTGTTTTTCCCTGTGTGTCTTTTTCTGTTTTGGGGGACGTGTTGGTTTACCTGTGTGCCCCGGTCGTTTTCTGTCTGGCGTGTTTTTCCTGTGTGTCTGTGTGTCTGTCTTTGGACGGTTGTTTACTGTGGTCTGTTGTCTGGACGGTTGTTTACTGTGTGTTGTCTGTCTGGACGGTTTTACCTGTTGTCTGTCTGTCTGACGTGTTGTTTACCGTGTGTCTGTGTGTCGTCTTCTGGACGTTTTTTTACCTGTGTGCTGTCTTTTGGGACGTGTTGTTTACCTTTGTGTCTGTCGTCTGTCTTCTGGAGTTTTTTTTACCTGTTTTCTGTCTGTCTGTCGCTGACGTTTTTGTTTCCCTGTGTGTTGTCGTCTGTCTGTCTGTCTGATGTTGTTTCCCTGTGTGTCTGTGTCTGCTGTCGGACGGGGTTTTTTACCTGTGTGTCTTTGTCGGAAAGTGTTTTTTAAAATGTGTGTCGTCTGCCTGTTTCGGGACGTGTTTTTTAAACGGTGTCTGTTTCTTCTGTTGGACGTGTTGTTTACCTGTGTGTCTGTCTGTCTGTCTGTCTGGACGTGTTGTTTACCTGTGTGTCTGTCTGTCTGTCTGTCTGGACGTGTTGTTTACCTGTGTGCGTCTTTTTGTCTGTCGGGAGTGGCTTTTTTCCCGTGTGTCTGTCTGTCTGTCTGTCTGGACGTGTT
>JACEEZ010006984.1:0-12500 GCA_016584305.1 Chionoecetes opilio | reverse complement strand
AACTCGACGACGGCGGGGAGAATTTTCCCATCGGCGAAGTTTCCCGGTACCCATAAACCAATGTTGTTAGCCTACAATTTTGAAAATAAAATGAATTCCAAATTAGTTAGTGGAAAAGGGTACTAAACGGGCATATCTATAAAAATTGCTTATATCACTAAAAATCGTCTAATGGAAACCAAAAATTTCAATGGAAATTTCGTTTTTGGGTCCAAGGGGTTAATTAAAAAAAAGAGCGACAGGACAGTGATAGGGACGTGATAGCAGTGACATGAGTAAGGGTATAGGGGGAATGCAAGAGACAGAGACAGAGACAAAGGGCCAACTTTTACCACCCAGACTATCATCCGCGCCTGTCGTCAGGAATTAATGAAAAGGAAAAAAGAAAAAAAACCCGGGTTCGGGGGGCCAGCCCCAAGGTAGGGCTTAGAGGAAGTATAATAGTAGGTCATTAGGAACTGAGGGGTACGGGTTTGAGAGAAAGAGAGAAGGGGAGAGAGGGGAGGGGAGAGAGGGAGAGAGAGAGTGCGTTAATTTAAAAGAAAAAAAAAAGAGCCATAGCAGTTGCGTATTTAAATCAAAAAAAAGGAAAAAGAGAGGAGAGAGAGAGATGAGAGAGAAGGAGGAGAGAGGGGAGAGAGAGAGGAGAGGAAGAGAGAGGGGAGAGAGAGAGAAATATTTGAATAATCATTTAATCCCTGAAGTCTATCTTGGTTTGGTTAGGGCGAAAAGGGCAAAAGGTTTTTGGCTTTAATTTGGGGGGTGTGTGGTGTGTTGTGTGTTGTGTGGTGTGTTGTGACGACAGCACCCGACCCTATAGGGTCAAAAGGTCACGATGGTTACCTCAAAAGGGTGGTCCGGCTTTTGGCCTGATGACCCTTGAAAGGGCCCTTTGATTTTACCTGTTAAAGAGGTGGAGTCGTGGTAGGTACTTGACGGCTGTGAAAACGGTCACGGGCCTTTCGTGATAGCGGTGGTTGGTGGTGGTGGTGGTGTTGGTGTGATGGTGATGGTGGTGGTGGGGGGGGGGGGGTGGGGTTGGGATGGTAATGGTGGTGTTTGGTGGTGGAGTGGGGGGGGGGGGGCGTGAGGTGATGGTGGTGGGGGATGGGGGGGGGGGGGGTTTGTATGGTAATGGTGGTTTGGGGGTGGGGGGTGGTGGGTGGGAATAATAAAAAATAATAATAAAAATAATAATAAAAATCATTTTATTCGGCCCCGGGGGCATACAGACAAAAAAAGCAACAAGAAAAGCCAAGGAGTAAACTTAAAGTAATCGTCCAGACCCTTTCATCATTCCGATTTAAGCAAAAAATATAGCCATTAACGAGTATACAACCCAAAAGTCGCATTTTGCATCCAGTCAGCCCCTTTTTAAAAAATCCGAATCAAAAAACCAAATTCCCCGAGTTTCCAAAAAGCCCTCACGACAAGCCCCGACGATGCGCCACGGCTCCCGGGGAGTCACAAAAAGGAAAGGGGCTGATCGGAAGCACGAACACAAGAGATAAATATATACTTGAAGATTTTTTTGGGTTTCTAAAGATGTTTTTTTTCGATATGCCAAGCAGCACCTTTAGGGGGTTTTCAGCAAGAAAGTTGCGCTTCTCCTCCCTCTTTTTCTCCCCTCTCTCCCCTCTCTCCCCCTATCTTTCTCTCTCCTCCTTCTCCCCCCCCCTCTTTTCCCCCCCCCCCCCCCCTTCCTTTCTCTTCCTTTCTTCTCTCCTCTCTCCCCTTCTTCTCTCTCTCCTCTCTCTCTCTCTCTCTTTTCTCTTCCTCTCTCTCTCTCTTTTCCCCTCTCTCTCTTTCTCCTCTCCTTCCTTTCCCCTTTTCTCTTCTCTCTCTCTCTCCTCTCTCCTTCCTCTCTCTCTCTTCTCCCCCTTCTCTCCTCTCTCTCTCTCCCTTCTCCTTCCCTTCCTTCCCTTCTCTCTCTCTCTCTCTCTCTGGGGAGGATGAAGGGGGAAAAGGAAGAGGAGGGGAAGAAAAGATGAAAAAAAGAAAAAGAGAGAGAGAGAGAGAGAGAGGAGAGAGGAGAGAGGAGAAGAGAGAGAGAAGGAGGGAGAGAGAGAGAGAGAGAAGGAAAGGAGGGAGGAGAGAGGAGAGAGGGACGAGAAGAAGAGAGAGAAGGAAGAGAGAGAGGAGAGGGGGAGAGAGAGAGGAAGAGAGAGAGAGAGGAGAGAGAGAGATGAGAGATAAATTTGGAGGATGAGAGAAAATGGGAGAGAGGAATAGGGGAAAGGGAAAGGAAGGAGAGGAACGGAAAGAGAGAGAGAGAGAAGGAGAGGGGAAGAGAGAGAGACGGAGAGGAGAGAGGAGGAGAGAGAGAGAGAGAGAGAGAGAGAGAGAGAAGAAGGGGGAGAGAGGAGAGAGAGACAGGAAGAAAAAAAAAAAGGGGGAAAAGAAGAGGAAAGGGAAAAGGAAAGGAAGGAGAGAGAGAGAAGGGGAAAGAGAGAGAGAGAGAGAGAGGAGAGAGAGAGAGAGAGAGAGAGAGGAGAGAGAAGAGAGAGAGAGAGAGAGGGGAGGGAGAGAGAGAGAGAGAGAGAGGAAAAGGGGGAGAGAGAAGATGAAGGAGAGAAAAGAGAGAAGGGAAAGGAAAGGAAAGGGAGAGAGAGAGGGGGATTTACTCTTCTGACGTCATCAATAACATTCGAAACCCCTGGGGGCGGAAAAAAAAAAATTTTTGCGCTTTTTTTACAAAAGTCGTGTTTTTAGGGGAAAAAAGGCCGGAAATAAATTATTTTTGGTGGATTGGGGTTTTTGAATGAAATTTTCAACATAATTGGCAAAAAAAAAATGGGTCTGGACGTTTTTTTTACTTAATAAGAAAGGGGGATGGGGTGTGGTGGTGTGGAAAGGGTAGTGGTGGGGTGGTGGTAATGGTATGGTAGTGAAATATGTGGGGTGGGGTGGTGGAAGGAAGCTCAAGAGGCCGGGGAAATACACGAGGAGTTCGTCCCTTTCCACAGTTATGTCCAGTTATTTCCCCAATGTTTTGTCCGAGTTAATGGAAGGTTTAAAAGGGTGTCAGGAGTAAAAATTTAAGGTGCAAAGAGGGTTTCAATGAATTGTGTAAAAAATGCGATGTTAAGTTTTCAAAGGAGAGCGGGGAGGAATTGGTGGGGGGTTTAGAGGGAGTCGGGAAGGGTTGGTGGGGGGGGTCACCCGAAGGGGGGGATCACCGTCGAAGGAACAACGCGAAATTAATTAAAATTTTTCGCGCCAATCCCACCCCGGATGCGGCCCCCCTCAGTAAAAACTACATGCGGAACAGGGTAGGTCAGCGCACCCCCGTTTTTACCAGGTAAAAATTTTTATTTTTGTATGTTCCTTGCATTTTCGCCTTCTTAATAGGTCTATGGGGGCTTGGGCGTGATTCTTTGAGGAAGTTGCAATACGGGTAAAAACCGTTTTGAATTTATGAGGAAAAAGTAGTGCATGTTTTCGAACGGGCCGCGGGGTGGCATTTTTTAAAAAAAAATTGGTGGCGGGGGGGTCAACGTTTTGGTGAAGTGCGGGGGATCAACGTTTCAGGGAAATTTTTTAAAAGCTATACTTTGAAAAAACCTACACAAAAATAACAAACAGTGATGATATGTATATTTGCATGATATTAAAAGGGGGTGGTGAACTAGTGATTTAAATTAAATGGAACAGGTTTTTTTGTGGCAAAAGTTGAAGGGGGTTTGGATTAATATATTTATCAGTGATTTGCTATAAGCACGAATAACTATTTTATAAGTGATTTTGTTTTTAGAATGTTCAGAATTAATTTTTTAGGTTAAAAAAACCTTTAACATAATTTTTGGGGGCCCTGAGTTCGGTGATCCCCCCATACTACGATTTTGGAAAAATCTATATATTTTTAAAAACTTTTGAAAAACATAAAAAAGGACTGACTAGATATTTGCATGATTAAATGGTGGGGGGTGAACTAGCATTTTTAAATTTAAATGGAACAGTGTTTTTTGTTGGTGTAAATTGAAGGTATTGGTATTAAATTATGATGCTATATCAGTGTTTTTTATGATAAATACATGAAAACTATATTTAAAATGATTTTTTGTATTAGAATGATTCTAGAATTAATTTTTTATGGTTAAAAAAAACATTTAACACGATATTTTGGGGGGAGACGTTTTGGGATCCCCCCCATTATTGCCAGACTCATAGTCCAAAATAATATGGTGGCCCGCAAAAATCGCCTTACACGTAAAAAATACTAAGCTAAGAACCTAAATAAACCCAAAACCCAATAGCATGATGTCTAAGTCATTAACTCTTTTCAGATCTAACCAACCTACCGCCATCACCTCAAGCCCCCAAAAAAGTCAGGAAAAAGCGACAAGCAGATGGACCGCACTGACCTGGGGTGCCTTTAAGCACCGGGGCCACAGCTGCAGCTGAAAAAAGCCGCTGACAGATTCAACATCAAGAAAACAACTCTTGCTGTAAGGTGTTGAAGAAATTGGGGGTCACTGGTAGGGGGGTTTTAAACTGGGTCAACTTTATTTGAATGATATTTTTTGGGGATGATTTGATAAATTTGATTAAAATTTGAAGAAAAATTTTAAAATTTAGTCTTCTGATTCACAATGTTTATATATGACCAGTTCACTGCGGAGAGAAAAAAGGGGGTGTATTTAAAGGGGGAAAGGGTAATAAGGTTTGGGTTTAAAAGGGGGTTTTGCTGCCACACCCCTGGCGAGTAGTTCATATGATACCCCGGGGCACGTTTGATTAATTTAATATTAGTTTTGATCTTGGTAGTCGGGGTTTGGGATGGAATTATCCCGAGTAAAGGCGGACTTTTTTGGGAAATGTGGGGAATTAGTCCTAAAACAAAATAATCACCGGGGTTTTTATAAAACACAAGAAAACTAATTTTGCAAAGGTATCCTTTTATTCAAGTGACATAGAAGTCTTTGTTTGAGATCATATCCAACAAAAAGGGGGTTAACACTTACGGAAAAAAAAACTCTATGGAAGAAAAAAAGGAATTTTACCCCTGACATAGGAACTTTCAAAGGATGAGAGAAAGTTCTTTGAGCAAAAATCCCCACTAGAATTCTATTCAGTGAATTCCCCTACTTTTGGGTAACATCCCATTAATATTTAAATACACATGGAAGATGGGTATCTAGTAGAGAAAGAAATGAGGAGAAAATGTTGTGTGTGTTCAGAAAGACTGTGGCTTTAAAGAGAACACGAGCGAGCCTAAAAGGGAAAAGGTGAGACGACTCAGTTAATAACATTTAAAGGGGATGGGCGGGGGCTTTGCCTTATGACACTGAACTGTACCTAATATTTATATAGAAATATATAGATATAATATACTAAGGGAAAAAGAAAACAGGAGTTAGGTGAGATGTCTTACCTACAGGAAGGTAGAGCACGGGACCCCCTCGTGGCATCAGGGGCCTTCCCCGCACCAAAAGGGGAACTTTTTTTAAAAAAGTCTCGCCGTGACTAAAAGAAAAACTTATAATCCCGAAATAAATTTAATATAAAACTCGCGTACCTCAGAAGAGGTGCCCTAAACAACCTGTTACTTTGATGTGAAGTTTTTAATATCTTTAATCTAAAAACCAAAGATGGTTTTATATGAAATGTCGACAGTCCAAAACCCGCAACCAGGAGGGAGGTGGTTGGAAGGTTTTTCTTAGAACTTGGTGGGTTTTCATTTTAGCGCGTATCTTAAAGAATCCTTCATGAACAGATTGATAACGAGGGGGATTTTTTTGAAAGTTTTTGGATCTAGGGGGGTTCCCCTAAATCTGAAAAGATTTTTGGGAAAGAATAAAAAGAATTGAAACATAGTATCACGGATCGCGGAATAATTTTTCCACGAATTTGACTCGCAAAACGGATGTCAGGGAGAGAGGGAGTGAAAAAAGGAAGGAGAAAAGGGCGGAAAAAAGGAAAGAAGAATGAAACAAAAATGGGGTTTCGGAAGAGGCGATGACTCCCCCTGAAACAAAGAGAAAAAATTAATACTGACAAGACATAGCTCGGGAATTTTATAATAAAAATTTTTCCTATATCCCCGAATAATGGGCTTTACATAATTTGTTATTTATTTCCCATTTTCCCCCCAAAGGGGTTTTTTTGTAGGGCCCTATCCACGTCTCTTTTGGGCCCCCTGTGATGAGGGCATGCAAAAAGACCTTAGGGTAGCTTAAGGGTCTCTAGATTTATAGATTTAAAAAAATTTATTCATTTTTTTGAGTTTTATTTCCCGCAAGGGCCTTTAAGTCCTAATAATTTCTTTTGTTAAAGGATGCCTTCAAGGCTCTATTATTAATTTTTTTGTCAATTTGGCCCGCAAGGGCTTTTTAAATTTTAATATTTCTTTTGTTTCAGGACGTTTCTATTATCGAAAAAGCGTCGGGTGGAATTACCTATAGGGTGTTGTTCCCTTTACAATAGGGTTTTTAGCCTCAAAAAGAAATATACATTGCTGATTATACCACCCCGCAGCCAAGATGTTCTCGCCCGCCATAACGATGTGGTAGGGTGGTTGTACCAGTATGCCATAGCTTGTGGGAGCAAGAGACCCTTCCTGGGAGAAAGAGAAAATGGCGACAAGGATGGTATAGCCTTCAGAACCGTCCCCAAACCCTTGATTAAGGCCCCGGGAAAAGGCATGTCCTTGCCAGGTTTGTTGCCTTCAAAAAGTCAATGGGAAACTTCTTAAGGGGCTTAACATTAGCTTGGAGAAGTACACATTCAGCCGGACCGGATATAAAAATTTGGAGAGAGTTCATTTCGGACTGTTATGACCCAGTCAAGGTTGTGTGTGCGAGAGGCCAGCCAGAGCCACGCAGGTAACCGTGAAGGGGGGTTGACAGCAGACGTTTGTGGGTTTAAAAATGCTGTGGGGGAGTCCACCCAGTGTTTATAATCCAGATGCCGATGGAATCCGTTTTCATGAGGAACACGATTTTTGGTTTCCCAAAGGGGATTTTGCACCTAGGGTGGAGAATGGTGAAGTTTCGTGCAAACACTTCAGCATCTCCATGAAAGTTTTGTTTTTTGTAGAAAAGATTCTTTGACAGGACAATGCGAATGTCACATGAACATTAGCCTTTTGAGTTTGCGATATGCAGGTATCGTGATTTTACCTTGCCCCGCTAAACAGAAAACCCCCAGCCTTTGGATGGAGGTTTTTGGTCCCTTTAAGACATTCCTGCCCCCTACTGAACGCCCACGCGCTCCGATCCCGCCCCCCCCCTTTGCCGCGATAAAAACATCAAGGGGGCGGACTGGGGAAATTTTTCACGTTTCCCTTGCAGGGGGGGGGTTTTACTTTACGAGCCACCCACGACCGCCCAAAGGGAGGGGGACCTCAGGGCACCCCTTCAGGGGGAGCCGAGCACCCATCCAAGGGCTCCCGGGCGCCCCACCTCCCGATGGTGGTTTACAAGAGGACCAGGGGCACAACCCCCGAAAAACCGCACGAAAGCTTTTAAAAGACACCCCAAACCCCACCAACCTGCGGCGTTGCGGAGTGGTGACTCGCGCTCGGCGGGTCTCAGCGGGCCAGGGAGGCCAATGGTTGGAGGGTGCGCCCCCTTAAACCCAGCACACCTCCCTCGGCCAGCTGTGGGAGGAATGTCAAGGACGGCTTCCGGTGCCGCCCCGCACCGCCCGGGCCCCCCCACACCCACCCGAGAGGCGGAGAGAAAACCCGGGGGGGTCCCCGCGCGTGGCCCAGCGAAAAATTCCTCCCGCAACCCCACCCCAGAAAACAGCTTGACAAACCCCCGCGAGGCTGTCAGGAAGCGCGAGGGGAACGCGTGGCGGACCACCTTTCACTCGCCGGGAAACTGTGCGGCGAGGAAAAAAAAGGGGGCCCCAACAGCTGCGGGGACGGACGGCCGTGACATCTCCATTCCGCTCAGCCGGGCCCCGGGGACGCCGCGTGTTCCCCACGTCAACGCTTCTGGCTGGCAGGCCACCTCCCACCGCGTGGAAGGAGGCCCCGATATTAGCCCATCCCCAAGCCCAGGAGCCCACCAAGCTCGGGCCTATCCCCTCATCAGTGCACGGCTAAAACAGCCGAGAGAAGGTGTCCGGATGCAGGGCGCGTGGGACCTCACCCTAGGGGTTTTGGTTTCACCCGCGGCGTGGGCACAGCTGACGCCTCCTCACCCGCTGATCAGGCCAACAATGCCCCCAGCCCACAGCTTCCTCGACCTTGGAAAGCTTTCGAGTCCCAGTCCTCACGATTTCCCCATCCTCGCGGGAAAGGGGGATCCGGGAAATGTCCCTGGCTCGAGGCTACCCCCAGCACGTGGGGGCCAGAGTAATTCCAGGGCCCAAATCACGCTAAAAGGGAAAAATGGAGAGCGGGACCCCCCCGGGCGGCATCCTCAGCCCGTTCCTGTTCAACCTGCTGATGGAAGAGTGTCCCCCCCTGCCCCCCCAGGCGGGCCCCGCCCTGCTCAGCTACGCCGACGACCTGGCCTCGGGCACCGGGGGGGTGCAGGCTTTGAAGACCAGCGCGCTCCGACCTCATCACCGCCAAGGCGAGGAGCTGGGCCCAAGATTCGACGCAAAAAAGTCCCCGGGCCATGACTATCAAGGCAGCCCAACCCAGTTGTAGCTGCGCGCAGGGATCGGGCCCGGCCGGACGGACTCCTACCTGAAGGGGGGTTGGCTCGACAGGCGGCTGTCGTTTACGGCCCCCAGCTTTACTACCTGAGGGAAAGGCGCAGGCCCCGGGTGAACGGATGCGGGCCATGAGGGTTTAAAGCCCGGGGCACCTTTCTTCCTCCGCCTGTACTATGTGAGGCTGTGCGCTCCCTGGTGGATTATTGCCCCCTTCATCATTGCGCTCTCCCCAATCAGAGGGGGGCTCGAGGGCTCCAGAACAACGATAGGACCATGCGGGGGCTCCGAGATGGTCCACGCCTGCGTAATGCAGAGCGAGACCCGATTTGGGCCCCCCCGCCACCAGGGGCAGTGCATCATGGCCTGTCCGGGCCGAGTATTCCGCCGCGCGTGGAGGGCGTGGGCAGAGGAGACCCGGGGCCCCGGGCAGGGGATCGAGGCCGCGCGGCAACACGTGGCCCTCAAACCTCGTAGCCACCCCCAGCCCATTCACGCGGGGATCAAAGGGCCCTGGCGGGGGCGATGTCCCCGCCCCACCTACAATGCTCCGCCCCCGGGGGGCCCCCCGCCGCCCGAGCACCCCCACCCCAGTGCCTGCTGTAAAGCCATGTGCACCAAACCCCGGGGGTGGGAAGCGCTATGGCCAGGCCCCGGCGCCCCAGCGGGACAGCCGTTAACCACTGACGGGTCGGTCGACCGGATAGTGGCAGAACAGGCCGCGTTCGTCACCCCGGGTGGGACAGGCGTCGGCGGGCGTCAACAACGTCCACATCCGATGAGCTGGGGCCATCCAGGACGCCCTCGAAAAAATGCCCGCACCGCCCGGGGGGCAACTTGGTAATACACCCGCTCCCGGACGGGGCGGGCCCCCAACAGCCGACCCAAGGACAACGTGAGGCTCATCACCACCATCCTAGGCAGCCTACAGGTTTTCGCGCAGGGAAGGGGGGCAGGCTCAATGGATCCCCCGCCAGTAGGGGTCCGAGGTAACAGGCGCGGGCGGGCCGCCCAAACGAGCCGCCAGCGGCCCCCCCGTCACCCTTTCCTGCCTCCCAGCCTACGCAGCTCAAGGCGCAGGGAGACGGGCCGCAGCGCCGCGTCCCAGACACACCGAGAGCTGGAGGGCCGGAAGAGGCAGGCGGCTGGTACGCTGCAGCCCACCGTACCCCCCAGGGGCGCCACCCAGCAACAACCCCGGGCAGATGGGCATACTGCAGGTGTGGTCGGGGGTACGCCCAGAGAGGAGCTACAGGAGGACCGAGGGGAAGTGTGGACCACTGCGGAGCAACCCGTCGCCCACGGGGGCACTACCCCGTCCTCCCGCCCCCGCCCCCCCGAGGGCCCCGGGCCCCGGCCCCCCGCCGCCCCCGCGAAGGTGGGGGGCTGCGAGGGGCGTGAAGAAGGGGCCCCCTTTATGGTCCCCAAAACCCCGAGAGAGTGATGTTGGGGGGGGCTGGAGCAGCGCCCCCCCCCCCGCTGATACATCACGTTTCCCACACCCTGTCCGCCCCCAGGGGACCCCAAAGGCGTAGGTGATCCCGTCACCACGTCCACGCGACCCCCCCGTAGTGACGGGAACCCCCCTCACTGGGGGCTGGCCCCGCTTTTTTACTTCTTTGCTCCTGCCTAGATTTTTGTACATATTGTATTGTGTGTGTTGCCTGTATGTTAGTTGTACAATAAACCTTTACAACAAAAACCCCGCGCTCAGCACCCTAACGAGACAAACGTCCCCGTTGCCGAGTTGCTTTGAGGCATGGACCCAAAGCACACCCCCTCCAAAATTTCAGTGGTTTCCGGGGGACTGGTAAATGGCACTCAACGCAACATCTTCCCAGATGATTTTTTTAGGAGCGCAGTAACCGAGCGACGGCACCACCCGAATTTGTATGGAAGTTTCCCAACTTCTTCTGATGGGGGAAGTTTGAGGAGAGGAGGATGGCTGAAGGCCATACCTCAGAAGCTATACCCCCCTTCCCCCTGTGCCCAGGCTAGATGATGGCCGCCACCCGGGCCCAGCACGACAGAGCCTGCACCCCGAGCCCACACGACAGAGCCTGCCCACCCGGGCCCCAGCAGACAGAGCCTGCCACCCGGGCCCCAGACGGAGCCCCCTGCCCCCCCGGGGCCCCAGCCGAAAAAGCCTGCCACCCGGCCCCAGCACGACAGAGCCTGCCCCCCGGGCCCAGCACGATGACCTGCCCCCCCGGGCCCGAGCACGACGCCCCTCCCCACCCAGGACCCCCTTTAAAACAGACAGACTTAACCCCAGGGGTCGGGCCCCGTTCCTAAGGGATAATCTGTCCTTAGGAAAAGGGGACGGAAGGGGGGGGCCTGCTTTTTTAACCCGGGGGATAGGGGCAATACTGCCCTGAGGTTGAAGGCAGAGAAGAGGCAAAAGCTGGAAGACAAAACGAAGGGAGCGGCTAAAAGAAAACTTTGGGAAAGAAAAAGGGGCCCACGCGGGAAGAAGTCTGTGCCTGCCCCGGAGGAAGACCCCCCACGACGAGGAGGAGGGATGATGTCCGCCCTTCAGCGGACGACCCCCGGTACCGGATGAGGGGACGACGAGGGCCCCGGGACTGCCCCCAAATACCCTTTTGCTGCAAAAAACAACGGGTGGGGGACTTTTTTCTGGTTTCAGCTGAAGCTGGAGGGGGGAAGGGGGTGTGGGCACATTATGTGTATTGTTTTGGGTTTGGGCCATCATGGAGGAGGAAAATTAAACCTTTTTTTCCCCCGGAAAAGCCCCGCAAAACCCCGAGACACGTTCCCCTTTCCCTCCACCGTGAAGTCTTTTTATCCAAAAACAGGAAGGGGCCTGGTGCCCTCCAAGGGCATCCCCAAGAGGCGGGGCCCCGGGGTAAGGGGTTTTCCCCCGCGCATCCCTTCAGATGCACTTGAATAGTGGCATAAAAATACCTGGGACTTCTTTTAAAAAAATGCTATTTTATAGAGTTCTTTATTTATCCCCAAATAATAATGGGGGGTCAGGCTTAGCATTATGTTGATTTCGGGCAAAAAAAACACAATAAGTTTGATGAAATGAGTTTAAAAATATATACGGGCCCCCCCCCCCTACCCGATCCGGTGTCCCCCCTGGGGGGGGGCCCGGACGAGGTGCCAAAAATTTATAAAAAACCTTAAAGACCCTTATTTTCTGAGTTTAAATATTTATGAGGGTACCATGGGGGGAAAATTTGAAGTTTGTTTTTGGGCACAGTGTGCCTTCTCAGGTAAAAAAAAGGGTTTTTTATGAATATTTTTCCCCTAATAGTACGGGGTCCCCGACACCACCCCACCTGGAACTGTCGCGATCGGAATCTCGCCGCCCTTTGTCGAGGTTCCAATTTTGTAGGGCAGGACCAATATTACATTTTAACAAGGGTACCCCTGTTTTATTAGGGGTGAAAAAAAATCGTTAGCTTTATTTAAATTTTAGGTAGATTAGGTGCATTGTCCAGGTGGTTAAAATTTCCCGTCGACGAGAGTTTAGTTTGTTTTTCGGCGAGAATGCCTGGCGACATTCCATAAACCTCGGGGAAGGGGGCAGAGACAGGATTTGACAACACGAGGAAAAAACAGAGCAAGGAAAAACCCTAAGTGTAAAGCCTTTGTTTTCCCTTCTTGGAGGGGATCGGCATGTCTCCCAAAACAGGTTTTAAGTATCATTTTAAACCCTTCACGCCCAGATTTTCCTTACTATAAAAAAAATGTTGTTTTGGGAGCCATAAAATTACAAAAAGTAACGAAAAAAATACCCAATTAGCTGTGGGGCAAGCGGTATAAAAGGTCATATCTATAAAATATGCTTATTTTAAAAAAATAATCTAAAAGGGACCAAAAAAATAAAATTTCTTTGGGAAATTAAAAAAAAAAATCTTGGG
>JACEEZ010006982.1:675000-742500 GCA_016584305.1 Chionoecetes opilio | reverse complement strand
CCGATAAACTCATTACGGTTTGCAGACTTCACTGCCAATTATGTCGGTTGTGATTTACCGAACCACTGATTTGATGCCGGACCGTAATGACAAGTTTGCTTTGGGATGGTTGCATTTTGTGTCGAGAATGAATTTCAATTCTAGAGTAAGTCAGTTAATATAGCCTATATAGTAGGCTACTATGAAATACCAGCTCTTACCGATGACGACTTCAATACTAAGATTTACAAAGATAAGAGGAAGGCAAATATATCAAACAATGCAAATCACTGAAAATTAAAACTTCATTCAGAAAGGGGAAAAAACGGAAAGCCAAGAACTGTAAGACCTGCCACCTATAGCTAACATTGTACTAGTAGGTAGACAAGGAAGGCCAAATTTTAAAAGCAAAGCTACGCTACCTTTATTTTCCAAATATAGATTCTTACAGTAATTGTATCTCATCGAGTCGCTTATATTAATTCACATACGTGTAACGAGACGCAAAAGATATACGTAAATAGACAGTGAAGGTGAGAAATAATGTAATAAATAATGAGAAAAAATGAGGTCGCTACATGTGAGATATGCCGAGCTGCCTCTTGACTAAGGAATGGAGCTAGGTGCTTCCTGACGGAGAACAAATCATGTCGCACAATGGTGAGATGCATTACACGATATTGTGGAGGGACAGGCTGCCACCTGACGAAGAACAAACAGGCAGTTGAGAGAGGCCGCTGCCTCAGTGGTTCTCGCTTCCCCGTGACGGAGGTGTGTCAGGCGGCATCCCCCATGACGGAGACAATAAAAATGCTGCCGGTTGATGGCTGAGATACCGCGCGGCCCGGTGAACAGAGAGATGCAAGGCAAGGCCTCCTGACAAGAACGCCACGCCCTGTATACATGCAACCCGTAAAAGAAAGCTACGCTTCCTTGATTTACAAGAGATTCGTCTCTCATCGAGTGTGCTTATATATATTCACATTACTGGGTAATAAGACGCAAAAGATATACTTAAGAAAGACTGAAGATGAGAAAAAATGTATAAATGATGAAGATGAGTGGTTAAATCCACCCAGAGTATCCTACGGCGAATTAATCCGCCACGGAAATCTCCGGCCGTGGGGTCGGCTGGGTTGAGGCAGGAGCCGGGAGCAAGCTGTTGCCTCTCCGCGCGGCGGGATGAATGAAAAGTAAACATCGTACCTCTGGCGCGCTACATGGCATCTCATAACACAACAAACTGGATAACCAAACCTCCCAGACCGCTACAGCGGCATGTTGCCTCTCGCCTAGCGTGAAGACAGCGCCAGTGGCGTACCTAGAAATTTGAAAAAGGGGGGGCCAATATATATATATATTATATAATATTATATATTATATATATATATATATATTATATATATATATATATATAATATCAGCTATAGGCGTCCAGCCTCTGGCCCCTTTGCTTTTGGCTCAGTTTTTGCGGCTGGAACGTGGCAGCGAGCCACGTTCCAGCCAATTAACTCATTACGCTAATTACTCATTAAGGGCTTGTTCTACGCAAAAAAGTTTGTTTTACAGACCCCCATTAATTTTGACAGCACTACTTGCATGTCAAATTTCAGCTCAATTCGACAATAATTAGGAGTAGTTTACGCTAATTACTCATTGAGGGCTTATTTTATGCAAAAAGTTTGTTGCACAGACCCCCATTGATTTTGACAGCACTACTTGCATGTTAAATTTCAGCTCAATCCAACAATATTTAGGAGTAGTTATTAACTTTTTGGCTTAAACTTGGTTCCACGGGTCTTATGGTAAGAAGCAGTTCGCTTCGCTCGCTGCCAATTATGTAAATGTAAGTATATATCTATATAGGGGGGGCCATGGCCGCATGCCCCCCTCCCCTCCCCTCGGTACGCCACTGCTGAGGAACACCACTTAAGACTTAGAAGAACAATGTCCTTCTACAGTAGCTGCTATAAAACGGTTTGAAAGGAAACGTAAGATGAAGGTGCAGAGAGGATAGAAACCGAATGAGGGTAGTTTGGAAATAAAAGATTTGTGACACTCTATAAAAAGCTTTTGATATATCAAGGGTAACAGCAAAAGTTTCACCAAAACCACAAAAGGAGGATGACCAAAATTCAGGTAGGAAAGCTACCGTAGATAACAGTGAAGTCGCCACCTGCAGTGAAGTCGCCAGGCGCCAAATATTACGAATTATAGCATCACTACTGATTTTTATGTGCCACTGAAGATGTTACACAGTAGTTTATATCATGATTGTATAATCTACCCTGTTTCAGTGTTGTTTTATGCTTTGTATCTGCAAATATAACTGTTGCGCATTTTGTTTCTCACGTTTTTCTTCGCGCGATGACAGACAATAAACAGTAGCTTTTCGGGCGACAGGATGCAGACTTGCCAGATCTTTCAAACTTGAATAGAATTTATTTTCACGTTGGCAGAGGAATTTTTATATATCCAAGCATCTTCCGCAGCTAATATATATAGAGACTTGTTTTACTTTACCTCTAATTTCCCTGACTTCCCCAGAGTGGCGACTCAACTGTTGGGTTAAAATACTAGCTGGCGACTTTACTGTAGTAGGTATAGTGAGGTCGCCACTCGGTTTTATTTTTGTCATTTGTTCATTTATAGCCCTAATATGACACAGATGAAGACACAAAATGACACAGACTTTCCAGATAGCCCCTTCTAACTGTCCTGAAATCATGGATGTACAAATGTAAGTATTAACGCCACCACACATCTGTAAATAACAAAGAAACGTAGAACTGGCGACTTCACTGTTATCTACGGTAGAAGATCGCCAGTAGATCGCCCTTTACGGATACCGTACTGACGATCAGATAGAAGATTGTGAGCAGATAGATGCTTAAGAGTCTTCTTATTAAGTATAGATTCAAAAGCTTTAGAAAGGTAGGAAGTCAAAGCTATAGCTACAGGACGGTAGTTTGAAGAATTAGAACGGTCACACTTCTTAGGAACATGTTGAATGTGAGCAAACTTCCAGCAAGAAGGAAAGGTGGAAGTAGATAGACAAAGACAAAAGTTTGACCAGGTGCAAGCACAGAAGCACAGCTTTTGAGAATAGGAGGGACTCCGTCAGGACTGTACGTCTTCCTAGGATCTAGGCCATAAAGGGCAAAGTTAAACATCATTACGAAGGATCTTACTAACAGGCATTATATAGTCAAAGGATGGAGAAGAAGGAGTTACAAGCCCTTCATAAACCAGAGTGGAATTTTTGCAAAGGTTTGACTGTTTGAGCAGAGTTCAGCTTTAGAAATAGATGACACAGCTGCAGAGTCATCCGGGAGAAGCACAAGAGGGAAAGATGAAGAAGAAAATTTGTTAGAGACGTATATAGTTAGATGCCAAGTCACGAGAGGAGTTTGATTCAGAAATATTTTGACATTTTCTATGAATGAAGGAGTTTTTTGGTAAGTATTGGTTCTACTGTGTGACTAATTAAGGGCTCCTTTTGAACTGTGACAAAACTGTGTTAACTCTTGTGTCTTGTCCATTGATCTGATATTATCTTCTTCACCTCTCCAGGTCTTTTAGTGTCTCCTCTGTCTACATACCTGTCAACCCCAAATCAGTCCCGCCCTTACAAAGCACTACATTTGCCCTTAGAAAACAGCAAAAAACCTTACACGTGCGTGAAAAAAAGGTTCATTTAGTAACATACAATACAATATTGGCAGTTACGAGGAGCACTGATTATTGTATTTAGCTGTGGCTGATTTTGCCAACTTCAACATTTCACTTGTTGGAGGCACTTGATAGCAGCTTTCATCACAGTTCATTTTTACTTTGAGAAAAGCTGTTAGCGTATCAATTGCCATGGTCATGTGGTTTGGTCACATGTGAAAAGGCTCGCTCACTGTCAGCATTACTGTGTGGCAGACACAAGAGGGCACTTTTTACCATACAAAACTGCATTGTACGCCGTACATGCTCAAAAAATCAAATTTCCCGTACAAAATACGGGTAAACCTTACAAGTTGACAGGTATGTGTCTATTGCACTCTTATCTCCTTAAAGGATGCCATCAACATAAACCAAGTTACATTTAACGAAATATCTTGTTTTTTACTAAAATTTTATGTTGGCCCAGTCAGAGCTCATCTTATTTATGTTTAAAAACAAACAAACAAAAAAACAGGCATTTGAGATCCGGGGCTATTCATAAAACATTCGGGGCTATAGCCCCAATGCCCAGGCCTGACTACGCCCCTGAGCTACTGTACCTAAGGTGAAATGTAAAAAATATGTAAAAAAAAAATTGAAATGCAAGGATATAAATCAAGCAGACAAAAGGATCTGTAGACAGGAGGAGGCAAACCAATGAGGCTCTCCGATCAAGTGTCTCGGAGTACGCCATTAGAGGGAGATGATGATATTATTTAAACTCTTCCCCAAAATTTATCAATTTACCACACAAAAGAAATAAGAGGGAGATGTGCGCCTGAGAGAGGAGGGTTCCAGCTGGCATCAGTGCTATAGCTATGCTACTGATGGTCTGCAAGTTGAGGAACTGACTGACACTGCTCCCAGATATTTATCTAGTATATAACAAGTGCTTGTGGGCCCTTCGGACCCATATATTGATGTTTGTATAAGTAGTATATATTAGACAACAATTTGAGTGCAACCTCCAATCGTGTTGTTGCCGTAGTTGATCACTGGTCAAAGTGCCTCGGGCTAGACCACGTTCCGTGTGATTCCACGGGGCGACGTGGAATTCCACTTCGACGGCATCAGCCAAACCTTGACAGGCTGACGTAGAGTTGGCCGTGCTTGGAGTATATTAGAATATCGACCCCAAGCACACACACACACTCACGTATACACACGCACACACACAAAACACGCAAGCATGCATGCACACACACACGCATGCATGCATGCACACACACACATGCATGTATGCACACACACACATGCATGCATGCACACACACACATGCATGCATGCATGCACACACAAAACACATGCATGCATGCACACACACACACAACGCATGAATGCACACATACACATGCATGAATGCACACATACACTGCATGAATGCACACACACACACACACACGGTTAGTCCATGAGTCTATGGAGTTAATGAAATGCAACAAAGCGTTACCGCAGTTTCTTCCTATAATCTAATACTCTTAAGTATTTTTAGCCCAAAACCCCACTTCTAAATGATTCAATCGACATGGGACCAAGCCGCTTACCACCTACAATTTATTTTCGATTTTTGGAGCCTACTCTCATCAAAATTGAATTTAGTTTCGGCTTCTCAAAACAGACTGACAGACAGACACACGGCTACTCCTATAGTATATTAGATGTACTGTTGGAAATCTACATCTTAAAAAAAAAGTTATCGGCTTTCATATTTAAAAAAAAATATTATTTAGCAAGTGTAAAATGCAAGATGTACATTGTACAGGGTATTTATATAGATGATATGCTCTTGGTTTTGTGCCCATAGTCTATAGACATTATGAGGTGTCCAGTGGTAGATTCGAGGGATTCCTGCAAGGACTATTGGTTTGAAAACTGGTCTGTATTCTGGGACTGAGAGTGCTGTGAAGTGTGGGGCAGGTGTATCCGGCTTCTTTCCTGTGAATACAGGAGTGAGGCAAGGGTGCGTCCTTGCCCCATCACTTTTCAACGCTTGTATGGACTGGGTATTGGACAAGGTTGTAGATCAAAGTGATTGTGGAGCATCCGTTGGCAACACCAAGATCACTGATCTTGTTTTTGCCGATAATGCAGTAATCTTTGCTGAGTCGCTGGAGGTCCTGGTGATGGCTCTCGAGGCGCTGCACGAGGAGGCAAAGCTTTGGACTTGAGGTCTCCTGGTTCAAGACCAAGGTCCAGGTGTTTGGAGACTTACTAGATGAAGCAGTACAGTCTGTTCATGCGTGTGGCGAGGACATTGAGATCTTGGAAAGTTTTACATACCTTGGTAGCGCAGTCCATAATGACGGTGGGTCACGTCAAGAAGTCTTACGGCAGATTGGCATAGCCCACGGTGTTATGGACTCGCTCAGCGGGAGTATTTGGCGTTGTCGTTACCTGTGCAGGAGGACAAAGATCCGGATCTTCAAGTCGCTTGTGATCCCTGTCTTACTCTATGGTTGTGAGACATGGACACTAAATAGTGACTTGAAGAGACGAATCAATGCCTTAGGTAATAAGTGTCTTCGCAGAATCATGGGGTATCGCTGGGATGATTACGTGTCAAATCAGCGATTGCACCGTGAGACTGAATCGAGACCTATTACCTGCATAGTCCGTCAGCGCCAACTTCGGCTATATGGGCATGTGGCACGCTACCCTGAACCAATCCTTCCCATCGGGTTGTATCTGTAAGAGACAATCCGGCGTGGAGGAGGCCAAGGGGGCGCCCACAAGGCTCGTGGCTGGGGCAAGTTGATGTTTCTTGTCGAGAGCTGCTTGGTATGGGAAAGGAGCCTGCATGGGAACTCGCGCGTGGTGACCCTCGGGAGTGGCGTCGTAGGGTGGGTGAGGCGACGCGCCCCCCGGCGTATGCCCCCAATGATTGATTGAGTGGTGGAACAACGGCTTAACCAAAACAGTTTTGAGATAATTAAGGTCAAAGTTCGGAAATTTCTGAGCCTAAACAATGTATTGTTTGGTCCTACGGATTGAATTTAGTTTTTCTTATGACTATATTTCTTGCAATAAGAAGAAATTTAATGAATATTTTTTTCTGACCCCCCCAAACCCGCATTTTCTATTTTGCATTAAACATTGTATAATTCCTAATACTTTGCATGGAAATTAAATTTAATATTATAATGAATAAGCTGACAAAAAAAAACCATGGTGATGAATGAATTATTTTGAGATTTTTTTTTTTAAATGTAGAAGAAAAATATCAAGAAAATAGCGCAATATAACAACTTTTTAATGACATTATTTTCTTATTCAATAGACACAATGCAAACTCAAAACACAATGAATATAACATGCAAAATTTATGCTGCTGAACTCAACAAGAGATTTCTAAAAAGCTATCTTATCTCCAAATCACGGTTACTTTTCTTCTTTGCCACGACTAGCTTCCACTCAAGACTATTGCCTTACCCTCTTACTCGTAATCTTAAATCTTTCCCCCACTGTCTGACTCACTAGACTGCATATCGCACTATCATAGCACAAAAATTACCATGATAACATAAAACTTGGGCAGCAGTGTCTATTAGGATTATAGAGGAAGGAGTAATGACTGATAATGGCTTCAATAAAGGTTTCTCATTGGCTGTATTCACTATAAGCAAAGCAGTTTCATTGAATGATTACCAGTGTGGGAGGAATCAGTGGTAGTAAGACCCTCTCCCAAACCATTCCCTACCATACTGTTACCTCCCTAATCGGTGCCGGATTTAGGATGTGGGAGGCCTGGGGCCCCTTTTGGTGGGGGTTCCTTCACAAGCATCAAATTAGTATGTTGCTAAATGAAAAACATTTCACTCTGCAGAAATTAATGTAATTAATAATCATGTAAAAACATTTGGAATATGTAACAAAAGTGAGGAAATAAAACAGGTAAATGGGGCTGGAGTGTATTGATATTTTGCCTTTTTGGGTTCCTTGAAAATACAAATGGAAAGCATGTACATTTACGCATAAATTTTTAGCAGAAGATGGTGTGAGGGTGTGGGGTCCGGGGGGCAGTGGAGGGAAAGATATTTGACTTTTTTATTTGGTTTGGTAACGAGTCCAAATGTCAAGTTGCCCCGCGTTTGGTGGGAGGCCATCTTCTGGTGAGAAGCCCAGGCCCCTTGGGGCCCCACCCTAAATCCGGCCCTGTCCCCCCAGCTCTTCTTCACTGACTTTTACTGTACTAGACTGCTACCCCACAGCATCCCTATGCGAGAGTTTTACAAGACAGCCATTGGTCCATACAAACAATTTATGCCTGGGCCCTGGATGGATTGTTTAGCGTACTGCCATTGGTTACCTTGGTTGACACTTTATCCCCTCCGACTGTGGTGGGTCTTGCGAGTAGGCTAGTGAGCGTTTGGTTGACCAACCCAGTTGCTTTATATGATTCCCAGTGTACCGCCCGTGAAACTGCCACGACGGCCACTTGAACACTTCACTCTTCTCTCTTCTATCGTTGTGATGTTATTCTGAAGGGAATGCTGAAAGGGGAGCTGCAGCCCTCATGAATATGACCTATCACTGGTCATGGAAGGCTGGGACAGGGAACTAATATAATGCTCCATAGGGGGAAAAGAGCTCTGTACGTTAGACCAACAGAGCGATACACTGCCCTGGGCCCACAATTATCCCTTATGAATCCCGTCAGAAGATTCCTTTCACAGACGCACTGACAGGGTAACACTCACAATTCGGGAAATAAATCTTATCTCCCAACATTATATATTGACCTTGGTGAGGCTCGAACTCACACTGCTTAGACATCGCACCACCAGTCGGGTGTGGTACCCCTAGACCAAACAGATTTCTGCTTGGCAAGCGGTCGTCTAGGTATTTCTAGCACTACACCAGCCTTACAGCTGTTGTCTTATGGAGACAGTGGATGTCTCTCCAGGTAAAGGAAATATTGTACTAGGTGTTACTGGAAATTATTTTCTTTCAAAAATAATTAAATCATCATTTAAAGTATCATGTAAATGTTTAGTAGAAAATAATGTGAAATGATGAAAGCTTTACAAATTTGCAATTTATTAGCTTTGTTGTATCTTCATGCTTTTCACAAGAAAAGATTCTTGTGATTATGTGTTATGCTATACATTACTGTCAACCATATACCAAAGAAGAAAAAGTGTTTAAGAAAAGTTTAGTATATCAAAAAGTATATATATATATATATATATATATATATAATAATATATATATATATAATATATATATATAATTATATATATATATATATATAATATATATAATAATATATTATATATATATATATTATATCATAGTTTTCAGCAAATATTCAACATAGTTTCTTTTCCAAAAAACTTGACTAATTTAGCAAATTCTTCATACAGACAAGATACAACCCTGAGTGGACTGAATTAATGTAGGTATCACGTGCTTTGTGTTCTACGTTGAAGTCTAACCTTTGAAATAATAACTACATTGATTTCTTTGACTAATCATACAATTTAAAAACATGAGTAAGTGGGTTTCCTTATTACTTAAGCATTCACTCTCCCCAATGGTATCAACACTGCTACCTTGCATGCCAATCATTCCTCTTGTTTGTCCTCCCCACCAACTGGCTCCTTAGTGATATTCTTTAAATGTCTAAAAAGTGTTCCTCCTAAGTCTCCTATAACTGCATTCAATCTTATTGAAGTATTACAAATGCCTCGTGTTTGAAATGTATCTATTCCACATGTCAGGAATTTGCAGGGAGAAAGATATAGGTTTTATATACATGTATGTATGTATTTCTCATTGAAAAGTAATTAAATTTCAATGCTCACTGCATGAATATCTATAGCTTTTCATAAAAGCTGATGCATTTGCAGTTGCTAGAAACAAATACAATACTAATTGAGAACTAGGGAAGACACAGATGCTCTTGAAAAATATATATTACTAAAATTTTTGCATTGGTTTATTGATATAGGAAAATAACACTCCTGTTCTAAACTGGTCAAAACTATGATCATTATCTACCTCACTTACTCCCCTTTGTCGAGCACGCTTGAAAAGTCTACTCCAAACTAATATAACATAAGTCCATTATTACCTTGTAAAATACTTACACTGTTACTTTGAGGTTCACATATAAATATCATACTTCCACTTCAGGAATGATTATGACAAGCTTGGCTGTTGGCGTCTTCTTCATCCAACAACAGAGGCTCCATTCTATCATTCTAAAAAATTAGTAACTATAATGAGGGTGAAGGTAGTGGTTAGGGTGAGTCCGTGGAGGGACCGGGTTCTAAGCGGGGCCTTTTGCTCCTGGGGGCCTCCTCCTCATTGCTGCCAGAACCTGTTTCACGTTTTTTCTTGGGACACTGGAAAGTACATGAATGGCGATTAATTTTTTTTGTGAAACCCCCCCCCCCCACTTCAATATGGCATAGTGCACAAATGAAAATATGTAGGTACTGATGATTTCATGAATTACGATCTTTCCTATAAAACTCCATGAGATCACCTTCTTTTCCCACTGCTGATGAAGGTACCTTAGGAGGATGTTTGTCTTCTCTGTCACAACTGTGGAAAGAATATCAATCATCAATCAAGTTTGAAATTCAAAATTGGCAACACAAAAATATCCGCTTTGACGTGAGGCACTCTGACTCTGGTCAAAGGCGATTTGCCTTTCGCCAATAGATAATTGGTGAAAAATGTATCCATATTAAAATTGCTTCTATAAATCAGCTGGATTGTGGTGATGTGGTTATCACATGGCCACAACCTCATGTCAAGACCTGGTGTGGCAGTGAAAGTAGAGGTGACCTGGGAAGGTCCTAGTTGACCACTTCCATCAGAGTCATGTTTGTAAGGTAATGGTAGGAGTGTAGGGATTCCATGCCCTCGCTACCCCTTTCTGTTCCTAAGTACTCCCAGTGGAAGTAGACACTAATAAAGGTGAGCTCATCTCATTTTTGCATTCTGACTCAGTCCTGTTTGTCTTCAGAAAAACATGTCATTGAATCATTGTGCTGTATCAGCCAGTGACACTTTGTGTCATTCCCTTAATGCTATATAACCAAATTTCTTAGCACACATATGAAAGGTACCGTATTTGCCGGCGCATAAGACGCACCCCTATTTTACAAAGAGGTTTTGAGAAGAAATATTTTTTTTTTTTGAGGGAAAAAAAAAATTCTCGTAAAATTATCAAGTTTAAAAAAAAAAAAAGGATTTGAAGGGGAAAGCAAATGATTATGAGCATGTACCTAAATACAATATTCACACTGCAATGAATGTGAATGAAAAATTATACTAGTTAAAATGTAAAGAGAATGACAGTGTAACCAAAATCGGTCATAAATCATAATATATTGCAGGATGCCCCCACGAATTGATATTCTAATATTTTGCTACCTATGACATATAGCTTAGATTTAATGTTGTAGGTATATGCCTTTGTTGCTTTTCTGCTATGTGTTTAGACTTTGTGGAAAATTTGCAGTATAGATATTGGTATTATTTTGGTAGTAGGCTTTCAAAAGTCCTAGGACTCTTACCGACACCATCGTGTAGCTTTCTTCATTATGAGTATTTTGAGCCCCATTTCCCATGGCGCAATTGAATAATAATGGCATTACACGTAGTACCGAAAATCTACCGTTACTTCAGCCAGAAAGTTAAGTTAGGTTAAATCAGATTAGGTTAGGTTAGAGGTGAGGTTTGGTTTAGTAACAGATGATATAGAGAAATAACGAAAATTACCAATAATATGGCAGTGTAAAGCGTAGCAATGTTTGCGGGGCGGACCTGGAGGGGCAGGTTGCCTCCCCCACATACACACATGTAAACAAACATTGATTTCCGACAAAAATGAGAGCCAGATTAATCAAAAACACATCAAAACTATTCAGGTGGACTTAAGTTTCGGCCTCGAAATCGGTGGTTGTCCAATAACAAAAATTCACGAAGATATTTAGATAACACTAAGGTAACCATCTCTACCTTGTTGTTATTGTTGTAATTGTTGAAGGGCACCGTTTTCGGAATCAACGATTTTTGCACTGGTTTACACCTATGAAATCTATCACAGTGCGAGGGTTGATTAGTCTTCTTCAGGAAGGTACAGGTGAAGGCTGGTTCACACTCTGAAATCACGGCAGCGTTCCGTCAGCCGTGCTTTGTATTCACACTATTCGTCACGGTTCCGTCATTTTCGGCAGTTCCTGCTTACCCTCTAAGCAGGCATGGTGCCTCAGAGGCTATGCTTGAAGAAATTTGCATTAATAGCACTTCTGTCGGATGAAGAAGAGGAGCTGAACTCTAAACGACATTGTTTTGGGTACATCAAGCCTTGAGAAAACGACAATTATCAACACGGCACAGTCTCATTACGTTAAAATATTCTTCCCCAGAAACCGTTACGTGACAGGACAGTGATGTATTGGAGCCGTGACGGCGGCGCACCGTTTAGTGTAACACGTCTATTTGTTTGAATGTAAGAAATTCTAACGGATGTGATGAGACGGTGCCCTGTCACCAATTTCACCATGATGGTATAGTCTGATTCGGCCTTGAGGCGGACGGTGTGGCGCCGTGAGGGGTCTTGGTCTTAGTGTACCGTGTGGAAGACTTTTGTCCCGTCTACAGGTACCATTGCAGCCTTTTTACTAGCACTCTTTCATACAGTTTCCTTATCCGTAGAGGTACAGGGGTGAGGATTGAGGTGTCGAGGTGGTACAAAGGCCTATGCTGTCTCCAGTGTCTCCTATCCCACCTTGCTTACCACTGTAGCGGCGCGTACACACACACCTGCATCAGCTTAGGCCACCCCCTCTATCTGGGACCAGGATTAGAGGCCGGAGGGTGACCTGATGCTGACCTGACTTGTCCTCACTGACACAACTGCAACACCAGCCAGGTAATTCAAGCAGCCAAAGGACACACAGAGACACACACACCGCGCACCTCTTGTCCCCACGTTGTACAATGACTCGCTGTCAAATAAACTACAAAGCCACGACGCCCTTTCTTCATCCTTGTGTGTATAGACAGACTCCCCAAGATACTACACCTCCCTCTCACCGCTCACACTCCTTCAAATAAAACTCTAACATGCTCTTTGTTTCACTATTCCATTTATCAACAATACTCATTCCAGCGAAAATTCCAACACTATTTTCTGCCTCCCTTCTATCATCTCATTTCAACTGTTGTGTCAACTTGTGTGGCCCGAGTCGAATGTGGGTTAAGGCGACATCTAATATGTGGGATGTTTGTCTTTTCCATGGGTGCGGGGAGGAGTCTGAGCGGTAATGACCCATGGTGGGTGCGCGGAGGGCGTCGCCGAGACGTTTTATCAAACGTTTTACAATGGAGAGCAGCAGCGGGGGGTGGATGATGTTTACATCTGACACGGCCATTTTGGCAGCAACAATCGCTATCTTGTTGCCCCGGTTCTTATTTTCTCTTAAACTCCAACCTTTTCTTAGTATTATGCATTACTGTTGATAACACAGCTACAAATTTGTGCTCAGTGAACTACTGCTCAACATAGATAACTCCAGACCCCTTTGGTAATATACCACCGGCTGTTCTGCATTCTCTGCCCGACCTCTCATGCGCTAATATGGCCGCATTAGACGCAGGGTGAACTTTGCATTCCTTTTTAAGGGAAAAAAGTGCGTCTTATGCGCCGGCAAATACGGTATACAGGGAGGTCTCGTTATACGAGCATTCGGTATACGAGAATCCGATGATACGAGATGTGTAAATTAGGGTCTATTTTCAATATACGAGATCGAAAATCCAATGATACGACATTCAAACTGGGGTGAGTAAAATTATCAAGTTCAAAATGCATGCCTACTACTTCCGGACTGGACAAAGGGGGATTTGGTTGACCCCAGTGAGGTCACCCCTAGCAAGCCGTGACCTGAAGGGTAATTAAGCATATGGCGCGGCCTGACATTTAGGGGTAATTAGCAGATGTGGGGCCCCAACCTTGGGACCGCAGTCAGGTCACCCCTAGCAAGGCGTGACCTGAAGGGTAATTAAGCATATGGCACAGCCTAACCTTTAGGGGTAATTAGCAGGTGTGGGGCCCCAACCTTGGGACCCCTACACTACCTTCTCTTGTATCACGCGGCGTCCCCTACATTACAACGTCTTTTTTGCTTGTTATGAATGTTTTATGTTTAATTAATGTGCAGTTATGTTATTTTGTGTGCTATTTTCTCTTTCAGAATGCTTTTTCTACAGAATAGGTAGTACAGTGTGGGTAATATAGACGCTGTGTGTTTGTTGTGTTTGCTATAGTCCTATTTTAGCTTGAAAAAACATTTCTTTTTTTTGTATCTTTTTTTAAATTGACGGGGTCCTGAACCAAACCTATATTTTACTATTAGTTATGAGTTTCGTTATACGAGATTTCGCTTTACGAGTATGCCAGGTGGAACCTAACAGCTCATATCTTCGGGACCTCCCTGTATTCATCCATTCTTGTAGCTTGTCTAATTTTGGAATAATTATGATTTTATTTTACAAATGACTCCAGTATTCTGAAAACCACCTTTTCGTGTTCGCTGATCTTGTAGTTTGAACTATACAATATTATTTATTATAGTATACTACATTAGAGCAGACTAGGCTATCTGGTAGCATGGCCTCCCCCACAAAACAAAAACAAAAAATAATAATACCAGTAACTTGGACCCAAAAACTTTTATGGTAACTTGGTCCCCCCTAAAACTTTGCCCAAGATCCACCCCTGCCTAAACCTAACCCTTCGTTTCTATGGATATGTGAATCCTTTACAAATTAAAACAAACAAACAAACAATGTAACAGGCACATGCACACCATAGATCACAATGCTTATCAGGATTGACATATTTAAACAGTTGGTTTGCTATGAGGTCCATGTAAACTTCATATATGCACAAATTTTCATCTCTAAGATTAAAAAAACATACATATAGGTACAGGTTGAAGTTCCCAAACTCGGCAACCTCGGGACCAGTGCCGAGCCGAGTAATGGAATTTTCCAGCTTTTAGAACGTAGATATATTAAGGGGAAAAAAAGCAAAGCTTTCTTCAAAAGGTTAATTTTCTCAGAAATAGTTAACACATTGTTCTTCCTTTTCTTTTCACTTCCACCAGTAGGTGTTCCTGGACGTTTGGGAGCCATAATACCAATAACAGACCTGTAGAAGTACACAAAATAACAGTGTACACAACTCTACAGTCACAACACCACTGAACAATAACAACAAACAAATCGGCGGGAGAAACCAAGCGGCCTAGTGTGGTGGCACCTAGCGGCCAACCCGGCAACTACGCGCCGGGTTTTGGGTGTTCTGCCGTGTTTTGGAAAATCCGGAACCATAGCCGAGTTTTGGGTGTTGCCAAGTCTTGGGATGCCGAGGTTGGGAACTTCAACCTGTATTGGAAATGAAGGAAATATAATTGTATTTTGTTCACTCAAAAAAGTCTTACTCATTTAGATCGGAAGCTGATAATTGGTACCATATGAGCCTATACGTAGTCTTCATTCAGGATTTTTTCTGCTGCAAATTTTTTAGTTGAATACTTTATATTTCTTGGTGCACAACTAGGAGTTACTGGTTAAGTGCATTCTTGGAGCTAATTTTGTCCTCTAGACTGAACCAGATTAATCATACTATAACGGTTGCTTGATTCCCCATTTGACCAGTTCTGGATTTTTCGCTGTTATCACCTAGTACCAGACTACATAACTAAAAAATAGCTTAGTGCATGGAAAGGAAGCAATGGACTTGACAACAAGGCATCAACATGCACAAAATAAATAGAAATGCGTATACCATGTAACCAGGGTTATTTGATTTAAATCAAGTTAAATCACTGATTTAAATCAAGTTAAATCACTGATTTAAATCAATTTTTTTTTTTTTTTAATCACTAATCTAAATCATATCCTTATCATTTTTTGAAAACGAGAGGGGAAAGAAGGAAAATTAAGCCAATGGGCTTTATGAACACCAATTTTATTTGATTTGATATTGATTTTTTATTTGACTTCTCATTGGGAAGTCAAGTAACAGGGATGACTATGAAAAATTAGGCCGAACAGTACGATATAGCAAAATCAGGCAAAAATTGTGTAGCTGACTCTCATCACAGACAGAATGATGACCACGGTCCACCTTTCATATGCAGCCCAACTAGGAGGTTATTACTGGAGGTCAAATTAATAATCATTTGATCCTTTGGTGTCTTGTGGGGGGGGGGTAAAGCTTGCAGGATGGTAGGACCGCCCACTCGATCCCCCAGCCGATAGGAACTACGAATGGGACAGGGCCAGTCTGGATGTGTTTTCGCGTGCATCAGTGCAGCCTGGGCCAGCCCTTACCGTAGATAACAGTGAAGTCGCCAGTTCTACGTTTCTTTGTTATTTACAGACGTGTGGTGGCGTTAATACTTACATTTCTACATCCATGATTTCAGGAAAGTTAGAAGGGGCTATCTGGAAAGTCTGTGTCATTTTGTGTCTTCATCTGTGTTATATTAGGGCTATAAGTGAACAAATGACAAAAATGAAACCGAGTGGCGACTTCACTATACCTACTACAGTAAAGTCGCCAGCTAGTATTTTAACCCAACAGTTGAGTTGCCACTCTGGGGAATTCAGGGAAATTAGAGGTAAAGTAAAACAAGTCTCTATATATTAGCTGCAGAAGATGCTTGGATATATAAAAATTCCTCTGCCAACGTGAAAATAAATTTATTCAAGTTTGAAAGATCTGGCAAGTCTGCGTCCTGTCGCCCGAAAAGCTATTGTTTACTGTCTGTCATCGCGCGAAGAAAAACGTGAGAAACAAAATGCGCAAGTTATATTTGCAGATACAAAGCATAAAACAACACTGAAACAGGGTAGATTATACAATCATGATATAAACTACTGTGTATCATCTTCAGTGGCACATAAAAATCAGTAGTGATGCTATAATTCGTAATATTTGGCGCCTGGCGACTTCACTGCAGGTGGCGACTTCACTGTTATCTACGGTAGTATATTTATACCGATTATAGATATAAATATACCAAGTGGGTATATCTATACTAAGGGCCAGCCTACACCGGCCTGACAAGCGTCGCGAAAACGCGCTTATAGACATAGGCCTATTGATGTGAAAACGTCCGTCACAGAAATATAAAATATGTAAATTCATCTGTATTTCATGTTATATGCATTTTTGATTAACTTATTCTATCTCTTTTTAGTTATAAGTATGCTAAACAATATCTTGTAGTAGTTAGATTTCATGTAGAACATCAAATAAAAAAAAAAATTAAAAATAGATTTAAATCAAATAAATCGGATTTTTTTTTATTTAAATTTTTTTATTTTTTTTATCAACAACCCTGCATGTAACCTTTGTCATTTCACATTTCTGACCAAAAAACATCAGCAGTCAGTCATTCAGGTATTATCTTTGGAGAGAAGTATGTTGTTGGTGACAGTCAGGTTAGGCATCTTGACAGCAGGTTCTGTGACAGGGAAGGGATGCGCATGAAGTCGGTGAGTTATCCAGGGAAGGGGATAGGTTATGTTAGTGATAAGATAGTTGAGTGCATGGCAGACCAAGGGAAAAAGCCCATCGTCTGTCTGAGCGCTGGGGGAAATGGTGTTGAGTGTGTAAGAAGTGAGGAATTGCTACGGCAGTTCAAGGAAGATGTAGGTAAAGTTAGGGACAGGGGTGGGTTCCCTGTGGTGTGTGGTGTCCTTCCAAGACGCTTTGTTGACGACTTGTGGTACTCCAGGGTTATTGCATTGAATTGCCAGCTGGCACTTCATTGCAAAGACAATGGTTGGGCCTTTGTAGACAGCTGGGACCTCTTTTTCGGGCATAACCACCTCTACCGCAGGGATGGGGTGCACTTTTCGAGGAAAGGAGTTCAGATCTTGTCTGAATCCCTTGAAAGGGAGGTAGATGCACTGCAGGCTTTTTTAAGACAGTGAACCGGGGTTTAGACACGGGAGTCGGGGTAAAGGAAACTTGCGACACTAGGAGGAGTATCAGAAGGCAGGGAACTAAAGTGATTTGTAAGAAGAGAGAGAGGAGGGGTTTAGTTAAAGATAAAGGGAAAATTGACAAAAAGAAGAGGAGTTGCTTGAAGGTTTTACTATACAACTGTAGGAGTTTTTAAAAAAAAAGATAGATTTCCTGGGGAGGAAAAAATAGTGTAGAGGTTTTTGATATATAGCATTAACAGAAACATGGTTGGATATGTCAGGAAGGTATTTGACCCGGGAAAGGGTCGAGATAACTGGGTATAAGTTTTTTCACAAGGACAGAGTAGGCAGACAGGTGGAGGAGTTGCGCTTTATGCAAGAGTGCATTGCAGTGTTGTGTTAATAATGTTAAAAAAACAGATGACAGCATAGTCTATATGGGTAGAGGTTACGGAGGAACTGAGAAAATTGGTTTTGGGTGTAGTGTATAGGCCGCCAAACTTATGTAAAGAGGATTCAGCTCCTATATGGGAAAGAAATAAACAAGGCCTGCAGATTAATCGATATGCGTGGTGGGAGTTTTTTAATCTTAGGAATATAGACTGGGATTTAATCATAGGTGACAGTGACGCAGATGAATTGTTAAATATAATCCCGGATACTTCCTAAGTCAAGCAATCAAGGAGCCTACTAGAGGAGATAATATTCTAGATTCTATTGCTGACAAATAGAGACGATTTAGTTACAAATGTGGAGGTCGGTGGGAATTTAGATAATAGCGCCATTATGAGATCAGATTTAGCTTAAAATGGGAAGTTGGAAAATTAAGTGGGAATAAGCATCGAATACCTAATTTCAAAAAAGGCCAATTATGCAGGATTAAGAAGACAACCTGGAGGTTATTAATAAAAGGTGTGGGATGGGGGAGAATTTTTTTTCCCAGAATAAGGACAGGGGGATGACAGCTGGAAAGACCAATTTTGAAGGATTAGGAAGGCACCTGGGGGTAATTGGCGCGTTAGATATGGAAGTGAGGTCATGGCTGAGGAGGTAATTAGAGCGGTTAGACAGGGAAGTGAGGTCAGGCTGAGGAGGTAATTAGAGAGGTTAGAAATGGAAGTGAGGATGGGGGTGAGGAGGATTACCCCCATTTGTAAGGAATATAATTGACGGACAGAAAAGAAATATTCCTTATAGGGAAATAAGGTCCAGAAAGAGTGATCCAAAATGGATGACCACCAATTTAAAACACAACATGGAGTAAAAGAAACATTTATTTAAGGTTCAAGGCAGAATTGGTAAACAAAGAACAGTAAAACGTGATGGCGAGGACAGTGAAAAAATTAACTCGATTGCAAAAAAATTATGTAACTACCGAAAAGCCGCCCCCGGGCGGTTTTTTGGGCTACTCCTGCGGAGGGCTTTGGGGGCCAAAAGGGGCCCACCACCTGTGTTTGGGGGGCCCTTTTGGGCCCACCAAACACAGCTTTCTGGGAATTGTTTGGGTGGGGCCGAGGCCCCCCAAACACAGACTCTCCAGATGCCCCTTCAAAATTTTCCTAAAATCATGGAGGAGAATGTATGTATTAACCCCTTACCCCCCCCCCCCCCACCCATTCCCACCCTTACCCTCACCCCCCCACCCTTTCCCCTCACCCTTACCCTCACCACACCCCATTACCCATCACCTCCCACCTATTTCCCCCTCACCCACCCCCCCCCACCCTTCACTCACCCTTCCCCTCACCCCCCTTCATCACCCATTACCCATCCCCTACTCAAGGGTTTCCTAAATTCCCCAAACCCACTTTTTTTTTCTCACAATTTTCGCTAAGGGGGGCTGCTAAAAAAAAAAAAAAAAAAAGTGATGGGATCACCCAAAATGGGTTTAAAAGTTCCCCTGGTCGAGCGGGTTTCCAAACGGGCCAAAATTTGAATTTGGGGGCACGGGGGGGGGGCCCCTATCGCGGACACCCCACACACACTTTCGCTTATTTTTTATTTATAGAGTGCAGGACGGCAAAAGGGGGCCCAAAGGGTTCTATCAGGTATAAAAACAAAGAGGGGGAAATTAGTTGGGCCTTTAAAGGTCGGGACAGGGGGATCTTAAAAACGGGTGAGGATAGTGTAAGAGTCTAAATGATTTTTCTTAAGTGTTTTTTACGGGGGAGGATCAAGACCTACCTGATAGTGAAAAATGTTCAAGGGAAACGTGAGGAGAAAATCAAAGAATTTTTGATAACTAGGGGAAAAGGGTTAGAGGGTATAGTAAAATTAAAAAATTTAAAGCCAAACCAATGAAGTGATCCCAGGGGATTAAAGGGAATGCAAGAGGGTTGTTGTGATCTTGTGCACATTTTTTTTGGAAAACGGGTTAGATAGGCGTTGCCTTTTTGGGGGAAAGGAAATTTTGTTCCCAATTTAAGACGGGAGACAGAGGACTAAAATCAAAATTTTAAAACCCGTAGTCTAACATCAGTGGGGGGTAAATTTTGGAATCATTATTGCAAAAAAAATTTGGAGCACTTAAAACAAGTTTGATCAAAATTCCAAAATGGGTTCTCAAGGGTAGGTCTGTCTCACCAATTTTTTGAGTTTTTATAGGAAAAATTTAAGAGACGGCAGATAATATAAGGATTATGATATAATTTTCTGGACTTTGTAAGGGATTTTACAAAAATAACCACACGAGCGCTCTTAAATAAAGGTTTTGGGGTCATGGGAAAGATGGGGAAAGGGCTTCTTGGGTCGAGCTTGCTAAGTAAATAGGCAACAAAGGGTTACAATTAATGGTTCTGAATCTGAATGGGGACTGGTGACAAGTGGAGTTCCACAAGGGTCAGTTTTGGGTCCATTACTATTTTTGATTTACATCAACGACTTGGATAGTGGGATTAGCAGTGATATCAGCAAGTTTGCTGATGATACTAAGTTAGGTAGGATTATTGGATCACAGTCTGATGTAAACATATTGCAGGGAGACTTAGATAAACTTAACGAGTGGGCAGACAGATGGCAGATGGAATTTAATATTGATAAATGCAGCGTTATGAATGTTGGTAGAAAAAACCCTGGTAATAGATACACCATAAGCAATGTATCGCTGAAAAGATCAGAAGGTGAAAAAGATCTTGGAGTGAGGGGAGCCCAGACCTCCGACCTAGAAACATGTATTGAGGCCAGAAATAGAGGTAATAGAGTATTAGGATTCATTACCAGAAGTGTTAAAAGTAGAAGTGCGGAAGTTATTCTAAAGCTTTATCTGGCTCTAGTCAGGCCTCACCTAGACTATGTGGTTCAGTTTTAGTCTCCATATTACAGGATGGATATAGCCTTGTTAGAAACAGTGCAGAGAAAGATGACCAAAATGATACAAGGGATGCGTAACTTTAGTTATGAGAGGAGATTGAAGTTATTAAAATTACACCCACTCGAGACGCAGAGTAAGGGGCGATCTGATAGAAGTTTTTAAGTGGATAAAGGGATTTAATAAAGGAGAGGTAGGAAAAGTTCTTACAGCTTTTAACCAGGGTAGAACAAGAAGTAACGGATTCAAGCTGGAAAAGCGTAGATTTAGAAAGGAAATGGGGAAAAACTGGTTCACAAATAGGGTGGTGAATGAATGGAATGGTCTCAGTAGACAGGTAGTTAGTGTGGAGTCATTAGGGAGCTTTAAAGAGGAGCTGGATAGGTTCATGGATGGGGATGAAAGGTGGATACAGGTAGTGTTAGGTGACAGGAACTACCACGTGTAGGCCTCGCGGCCTCTTGTAGCTTCCTTATTTTCTTATGTTCTTATGTAAGTACTTCTAATCACACTGAAACCCCAAGTAGCATATGATATTGTACTTACTTTCTTGTGAACCAGGACTGTCCTTTGTTGGAAGATACACTGGTGGTTTTTTGTAAGATGTCCGACCAGTGGGGTCACCTTGAAATTTACTGAAATTCTTTTCATTATAAACTGGCAGGCCCTTGAGAAATGAAGCCGCCTGAAAAAAAGGGAGTTAGTAATTAGCTAGACATATTTATATATGTAGCCAAGTCATATCACCAATGCAAGCCATGACTTCTTTCAAAGTAGTTCTCATGATCACTCCATTAAAAATCAAGAAACTGAGATCCCCATCCACTGGTCCATTGCATTCTGGGGAAAATTCATTGACTGTGAGCTGCATCAAAATGGCAGAGCTGTTTGCCAACAGATCTTCATCTGAAGTGGCAAAAAAGAAAACTCTGAATTAACTCTGTAACAGTAACAATAAATATCGTAGTTATTCCTACAATGACAACTTTTGTGACAGATACAATGTTATAAAATCCAGGAAGGTATAGTGGTAAAGTATAAATGGGGGTTATTCATTGATTTTTCAAAGGGAACCACTTCGGTGAAACACACACTCACTAAAGCCCCGTCCACACTACCACTCACCACCGTCGGCGCTTCCCGTCGAACAGTGTTCGTCACTCAAAAGTGGCAGTGTGGACACGATGCCGACGAGCAAAATGTAACCGTCGGCGCTGCCCGTCAGCATTCAGCAGGTTTAATATTGGGCGGGCATGCCCGTCACTCACGGGTCAGCGCCAAACATATGCTTCAAGTTATCGACAGTTTTCACCATCTAGATATTTTTGTATTGCTATGTACCGTATACCATCAGAACCAAGAAAGTCAGCTGATTACGAATATGTGATCAAAAATGAAATGGGAGAAATAGTTGAGAAATTGCAGCGAGTTGAAGACAAAAAAGTGAGAAAAATGTGTGGACACAACACTGGCATCGGCGCTTGCCGTCGGCAAGCGCCGACGGTGGTGAGTGGTAGTGTGGACTGGGCTTAAGAGAGCTGCACTTACTAGTTACCATAACTCAGCTAGATAAAAAAATACTTGAATACTCTAGTGCAACATGATAATCAATTTAAATAACACAAGGTGATAACACTATACAGGGAGGTCCCGAAGATACGAGCAGTTAGGTTCCACCTGGCATACTCGTAAAGCGAAATCTTGTATAACGAAACACATAACTAATGGTAAAATATAGGTTTGGTTCCAGGACCCCATCAATTATAATAAAAAAAAAATTAAAAAAAGAAAAAAAGAAAAGAAAAATAATAGAAAAAAAAGGACATGTTTTTCAAGCTAAAATAAACTATAGCAAACACAACAACACACACAGCGTCTATATTACCTACACTGTACTACCTATTCTGTAGAAAAACCATTCTGAAAGAGAAAATAGCAAACAAAATAACATAACTGCACATTAATTAAACATAAAACATAAATGATGTCATCAAGCTCATCATCAGTCACCAGCCAATGACAAACAGTTTTTAAAACTTCTCGACCAATCACAAGTCAGCGAGACATATTTCCGGGCAAGAATGGCATGCCAGACTGCCTCTCCGCCCTGTCCCCGTCATCCCAAACTAATTCTCGTTTTATTCGGAATGCTTGCGTTTTAAGGAGTTTTAATGTATCAGATAGTAAGATATATAAGTAAAAAGCCTGTGTTGCTAGTGTTTTGGTGTTAGAAGGTGTGTATGTGGGTTAAAATAGTGAATATTTGTGTTATGGGGAGGTGGGGCCGCGGCAAGAATTTCTCCGTCACTCACTGCCCCAGCAGTCACCTCATCATAACATCTTTAAATCACCCTTATTTAAGGTGACACACGGTGCTACATTGATTTAGATAATGACACGTGTATATAACATCTCACCATAATCACTAAGTTGTATAATAACGAGTAATAAGACGTTTAAGCCTGCCCAAACCTACAGTGGCGGAGGAGGTGGCGGCTCCAGCGGCCAGCCGCCACTCAAAACTTTTGAGTAAAAACCCGCCGTCATCCGCCTCACCTGTGCCTTCCTGAAGAAGACAGTCAGCTCCCACGCCTGTGATAGCACCATAGGATATCACCAGGGATCATAGGATTCCTCAAGGGGTTCTCACTCCCCTATTAAATATTACCAAAGACATCTATCTCCCTTGGTCTAATGGTGTTGATATCCACCTCACGGGCTTCATGGGCTGGCTCATGCTGCTGCTGCTCCTGCCAAAGGCCGCGCTGCCAAACGTGGATGAGTCCCTTGCTTGTATTTCATCTCTTTTCTCATATATATGAATGATATCCATCCAAATGCAATCATATGTCTACATTCACCTAGAGAAATGATATTTCATAGCATACCAAACAATAATAAGCGAGCTTGGAGACTTCCTACCTCTGCTAATACCAGTCTCGAGCAGTCGTTGGCCAGTCTGCACGTTATTTTCAGATTGATTACACTGGGGAACAAATTTTTGTTGAGTTAGGTCTGACACTTGTTATTAAGTAATTTTTGGTGCTGATCCAAAATGATCTTCAGTTTTTCTATCACGTCAAGTTTTGAACTGTAGGATTTTCGTTTTCTTAAAAATATGAAAATATACTGTACATAACAGTAACAGTGCTATTTTATAAAGTTGCAAATGTAACTACAATTAAAAATGAAAGAAATAGGATGAATGAATGTTCTATTTAACATTATATGATTTTATAGAACGGATAAGGTATAATTGTGTGCAGGTTAAGTAAAATTTACGTTTGTAGCTGTTGGATGTTCAACTGAGGACTATCCGTTTATGCTCATACAATAGTCAGCCATCATATCACATCCCATCTACCCTGGTAACGTTCTTCCTAACCTTCAATCTTGGTGAAATCGTTTTCACTTGCCCTCGTCGCTAGCAGCACCAAGTTTTCCGAAAGTTGCAAGATGCTATGCAAAAAATGTACTTTAATACTCATGTTGAAACCAAGCCTTGTAGCTCTCCAATAGTTTCTGAACAATTTCTGTGTAATTACTTTGCAGTGTATTTCCAAAAAGTTCTTGACGACGTCTTTGAATGATAGCCAAGCATTCTTTCAAGGTTTTGACATAGTACCGTTGAAATGTTCATCTTGATGAGCTGTCGAATTTGTGGACCATCAAACACACCGGCCTTGATTTTTTCAATTGACGTCCAGGAAATGCCAAGATGATTGTACTTCAAACAGTCGCCATCAGTTGACAATGCTTTTACAAATTGTTTCATGAGACCTAGTTTATGTGCAGAGGTGGGAATATTATTTTCTTCCTGTCAACAAGTGGCTCATGTACAATGTTAGGATCTCCAGGTTTAAGATCAGATCTCGGAGGCCAATTCGTCTGAACCCAATGCTTCTCTCGAGCTCTGCTATCCCACATACAGAGAAAGCAGGGATACTTTGTGTATCCACGTTGTTGACCAAGAAGGAAGGACACCATTTTAAGGTCAACACAGATGATCCAATTGTGTTTGTCATATTGCAATAACTCAATGACTCTCTTTACATCTCCATATTCTTCACGAAGACAGACCGAATGCCCAATAGGGACTGCGCCAAACAAATTGCCATTGTGTAGAAGTTTTACTACAGCTCACAAGTGGAATTTTGCTTATCTGGAGGGTAAGCTGTGGAGAAAAAACTTGACGTGCTAGAAAAAAACTGACTACAGATTTGGAATCAGCATGCCAATTTTAGTCTAAATAAGCTCAAAAATCTAACTCAACAATTTTTTTTCTTCAAATTGTTCCCCAGTGTTATCGTACAACCTTAGGTAAAATCATATAGTCAGTAAATGTTTATAATTTTAGTAAATAACTTGTAATTTACTTTAGTAAATAACTTGTAATTTACTTTAGTAAATAACTTGTAATTTACTTTAGTAAATAACTTGTAATTTACTTTAGTAAATAACTTGGTAATTTTACTCACCCCAGTTTGAATGGCGTAACATTGGATTTTCGATCTCGTATATTGAAAATAGACCCTAATTTACACATCTCGTATCATCGGATTCTCGTATATCGAATGCTCGTATAACGGGACCTCCCTGTATAGTATATAATATATTATACTGATAGTAACTTATTAAATACCAACCTTACTCATACTCTGCACCAGGTGCCCAGTACTCATCTTAAACCCTAGGCCCTAGGCACAATAATTGACTTTCTTAATACTGTACTGCAAATCCAGTCTTATGAAATATTCGAGTATCCTACTAATAGTGAATATCTTTTCTTTCAATATCATTAAATTCAATATCAAATCAATATTCATTAAAATAATTATTTTCTGAGAGCTACAAAGTGTCTCTTAGGGTTTCCTTTGCTTATCATTCACCATGAAATATCAAACACCCTGTTAGTCTTGAATAAACGTGTTCTGACACATGGCAACAGTTGTATATACATATCCACTAAATTCATACATGATTGTCCATCAGAACGAGCAAGCAGTAGATTCACTGTGATACTTCCATGAGTTCAACCTCCAGCACAAGAACTATTCCTTGCAGGTTCAAATGAACTATGAAACTTTCCTGATTACAAAAATTAAGACTTCAAACTTTTTGGAAGGTCTCGCAATAAAAATAGACTAAAACTGCATGTCTATTTTCTGAGACACTGACTACTTTTTCCTTGCAAAAAATTGGTGCTTTTTCAGATGGAGATATTATTATTTTCCGGAAACCCGTTGAAAAGTTGTATTTTTTTATTTTCATCACCAAATCCTAGGATCGCAGTTTCCATTGATAACAATGTATCTCCATCAGAAAAAACACTAAAACTTGGCCAGGAATAATAGTCAGTGTCTCAGAAACCAGGGAAGTGGCGGAATAATAAAAATAAAAGGTGGGTAAATTTATGGTTTAGGTCATCTCGCAATTTCGAGGCCGAAACTTAGTTTTCCTAAATAGTTTTGATGTGCTTTAAATTCATCTGGCACACGTTCATGCGGCTATTTATGCCAGTATTTTATCTCTTGATCTATTTAAGCGATAATTTGGGCATTATTAAGTAGGTGGCAGGAGTCGCAAAGGTCTCTTGAACAAGTTCCGGAGCCGCATGCGGCTAACTGCAGGTTGCCGACCGCTGAACAAAACCATAATAATACCAACAAGTGTGCTCCGCCCCGCATTCGCCAGTCTGCCCACCAGCCGCCAAGTGGTCCGCTCTGACGGGAGGATTATTACCCTAACCGAACCTAACCTAATCTCCTAACGGGGAGGTCCACCCCCCTCGACCCCCCGGCGAGATTACTAACCTAACCGAACCTTACCCTAACCTCCTAAGGAGTGGGAGGCAGACATGGGCATGATTATAAAAAATTATTATGATTTGATTTTGATTATCATCCGGAATAATTTTTTGATTATGATTAGATTATGATTACTCGTTTTTTCCTTTTTATGATTATGATTTGATTATGATTATTTCGCTTTACGTATTTTTGATTATGATTAGATTTTTTCTATTATTGCTTGATTATGATTAGATTATGATTATAATCACATTTTATTGTGGTTATTTGTACACAGTAATGTATTATTAAGGTGATTTTTTTGTTCAGTTATACATTAGTCAACAGTGTTTTTTATTGCAATTGACACTAGCTTAAAGGAAACCACATCTAATTGGTGCATTTTGCTTCTCTATATATGAGTAATATAAATAACTACACTGTAAACTTATAATATAATCACTTACAAACTATTGTTATAAAAAAATTACAATACAATACAAATTACAATACCAATGGATATTAAGAAACACTGAGACCACTATCGGCTTCCTGAGGAAATTTTGCATCGCATTAGTATACATTTATAACTGTAATGTAAGTACAAGTACAGGTCAAAGTTCCCAAACTCGGCAACCTCGGGAGCAGCGCCGAGCCGAGTAATGGAATTTTCCGACTTTTAGAACGTAGATATATTAAGGGGGAAAAAAGCATGAAAATCACATGAAAAAAATTATTTGGATTCTATGGATTCCTGGACGTTTGGGAGCCATAATACCAATAACAGACCTGTAGAAGTACACAAAATAACAGTGTACACAACTCTACAGTCACAACACCACTGAACAATAACAACAAACAAATCGGCGGGAGAAACCAAGCGGCCTAGTGTGGTGGCACCTAGCGGCCGACCCGGCAACTACGCGCCGTGTTTTGGGTGTTCTGCCGTGTTTTGGAAAATCCAGAACCATAGCAGAGTTTTGGGTGTTGCCGAGTCTTGAGATGCCGAGTTTGGGAACTTCAACCTGTATTCGAAAACAAGGGTTAAGTAAAACAGTGCATAAACATTTTCTCACACTTGTTTGGCTTCATCATCTCATTGTTCGGCTACTTATGATCACTTTAAATTTCTAAGTACACTTCCTGAATCTGCACACTTTTCTGACTATAACGGTATAGGATGCGTCCCAGTGTGAAAATATCTGGAGGGTCAAAATAGTCATTTGATCTTTGTTTTGCTTACATCTCAGCCGCCGCGTCGCCCTCTCATGGAGCAAGCGACGGTCGAACGTTTTCTGCGGGGGTACAGTGAGAGAAAAGTAACCGCTTGCAAGCGAAATTTCTCTTGCTCCCCCGCAGAAAATGTCTTTAGTTAGTGTCATGCTTTGCAAACATGCTTGGACCTGGAACATATATATAGGAACATATATATATATAACATAGCATACAGGTACTCCGTGGTGTAGTGGTTAGCACGCTCGGCTCACAACCGAGAAGTCCCGGGTTCGATCCCCGGGCGGAGCGAAGACAGATGGGTGGTCTTTCTTAAAACCCGAGATCCTGTCCACCCAGCAGTGAATGGGTACCAGGTGTTAGCCGGGGGTTTATGACCCCCCTCCCGGGGTGGTGGCTTCGGCCAACACTAACCTGCAGCGGTAGATCACTATGGCTCTGAGGAATTGTATATCCTCTAAACAAACAAACAAAAAACTATATGAAATTGGCAAATTTATTTAGGAGAAATAGAATTGGTACATGGAAAATACAATGAAATAATCACAATAATCACATTTTAATCATTGATTATTATGAAGAAAAATATGATTATGATTTGATTATGATTAAAGCTGCAGCTTCATATTTGATTATGATTTGATTATGATCATACCTGTTGCTTAACTTTTGATTATGATTTGATTATGATTATGTAATCACAGCCTTTGATTATAATTTTTTGGATTAATAATCATAAGCATGCCCATGTCTGGTGGGAGGGCCTCCATAACGGGGAGGGTGTGTCTGGATGCGCTATTAGACAACTATACAATTTTTTCAATATGTATATAAGCTGTGGTTATGTGGAAGTGGATTAATACTGCACAGTATACTGACAAATATATATATATATATATATATATATATATATATATATATATATATATATATATATATAATATTATATAAAACGTAAGTGGTAACAGCGGTATCGACCGCGCAGTTCTTGTCCATTATAACCGCCAGGTTATTGGTGAGGTTAGGTTACCGTTAGGGTATAGGCTAGTGAGATTGGATTAGTAATATTTTTTGGGGGAAAATCTTAAGAACAAGGGCTAAGCTGACCCAAATGTTGGCTCTACGTATTATACTTACTGTCCTTAACACATCCGTTTAGATTTTAATGAGTGCCGTCCTTACTTTGCCTACATGGCCGAAATTAAATTTCAGGTTCTTGAGAAAAACTAAATCCAGCGAGATGCGCAATGGACGATGAGTTTGAGAAAATAGTGCGTATCTAAGTAGTAGGTATAACCTATACTATGTACTTTAGGTTAGGTTAGGTTAGGTTAGGTCAGGTCAGGTTAGGTTAGGGCAGGTTAGGTTACTGCACAGCACGGGGGGCTCGAGGAGGGGTGCTAGGTTAGGTCTGTGGAGTTTTGTCATCTTTAGAATAAAGGCTCAACCTCCTATCTTCTTCTTCTTCTTATAGCCAACAAGCTTGGGGACATGGTGGAAACCGGGGTTTTTGGGTGGGAGAGCACACATATAAGGGAAATATGGCCCCGATAAAGTCTATATACTAGAAAAACTTCCCTAGTTTAGGGATTTTTTTGTGGGGGGCCATATTTCCCTTATGTGTGTGCTCCCCCGCCCAAAAGCCCCGGTTTCCCACAATGTCCCCAAGCTTGTTGGCTATAAGAAGAAGAAGATAGGGGGTGGAGCCTTTGTTCTTAAGATTTACCTTTTTTGGGGGGAGGGAGCTTGTATCCTCAATTTTATAATAACTTTTAGAGGTATGTGAAGGGATCTGTGAAATTCTGGAGAAAAAAAATTCATAAGGGCGGGAAAGAACTAGGATTTTACCAAAGAGGGTAGTCCTAAAAATAGAGGAATCCTATAAAACCATATAATACCAGATCACCACTACTGGGGCTTTGCATGCGGCGGATATTTGGGATATGATTGCATGCTAACTAACACTGCCCCCCTCCCCCCCCAACCCCATTTCTTACCCCAATTTACAGATGTTTACACTATGTACGGTAGTGGGCCACCTAACCTGTCACTACCTTGGCTGAGGTGTGGAGCCTGACTGGAGTCAACATCCCAATGTTCTATACTATATTCGTACAACTAAAGGTAAATATAACGATAGCTTCACTATGAAACAGGAGTTGTAACCAGATACAATGACATTAGTGCAATGTTTACGTGCGCCCCACGGCCAGCCTGACACACACACCACTGCCCTGCACACCTCCAAGGCCACTCACTATGCTGTCTTAGCCATCCAAGCACAATGGATCTCATGCACGCTATGTCACTTATGTGTGCAATTCTGGCTCTGAAATTGCAAATACAGAACAGGAGAAGAACGAGTACCATGTCTGTTGTGACCGTAGGTCGTGTCGACGGCAAGTCCCGTCAACAGCGCTGCCAGCCTGCAGCCTGCCTCTACCTGCCTTGGCCTGTAATGCAATGTGCAGTTTGCACTGGCTAGCTCATCTAGACCCTTGCATATCAGTCTATCATGTTGCTACTTAATTAGGACATCCTATACTTTCTAGTGTAGACTAACGTTACAGCTTAAAATCCCATGATTCATAATATAATATTGTTTTGACAGTACGTGGGACACACTGTGTAGCCTTCACGCGAATCGAAGATCTATTTGCTACATTAGCCTTTATGGATTTTTTTCTAGGTAATTAATGGCAGCTAGGGATCAATGTGATTAGTTACTGAATGCTGCCTATGTAGTTTATCGCAGGGTCTGACGATCTATGCACGTTTGTAGGTGGAGTTGTATAATTAATAATTGCATCATGTACCTACCTAGGTAGAACAATATTCATGTAATCACATCATAAATCGATTCTGTGGTTGTAGCCAAAGTAGATAGACAATGCAGTATATATTATGTGGGTGACTGGGTGTTGCTGTTAGGTAGGCTTGTGTACCGGTAAAGAGACAGCCAAAGGAATTATTGTGGCAGTGAAAGAGTTCTTGGAGATAATTGTGTCTGCAAAATGTAGATAATAGTATCGTTTGCGTAAGATTTTTGTAGCATCACTTTTTTTATTTTTCGATGTTTCTCTAAGATCAAGATCAATTAACAATAACAATTGTAAACATCTCGTAGCCTCAACACGTGGTGGCATCGCTGACAGACTTCTGCAACTGCTACTTCTACTACTACCACTACTACCACTACTACCACCACAACTACTGCCAAGCACTACTGCAACACTAGGCAGGCAGTAAACATGGGCAGGGCAGGAAACTTTCAAGAAAAGCCTAAAAGGGGTCCGGGAAGAAAGGCAAGGAAACAGAAGACTCCTGAGTTTCCCAGCACAACCAATGGTAAGTATAATAGCCACGTAGCAGAATGTACTGGGAGTTTCTGAACTTACTGGTTGACTTACCTGATTGTTGACTCTCTAATACTGCAGTATGAAACATGGCAGACACCAGATGGTAAGAACATGAGGTAAATTTCCAGATGAACACCGAACTTCCTTTGGTGGACGAAACAATTTTTTTCTGGTGAGTTTTGATGTGTTTTGAATTAATCTGCTAACCGTTTCTGTCGCAAATAAAATTTATTTCTTTTTCTTTTTGCAAAAATGACAAAAAACAAAAACAAATTAAACCTAACCGAACCTATACCTACCGTAGATAACACTTAAGTCGCCAGGACAACGTTTTTTTTCGATGTACAGGCGTTTGGTGGCGTTAATACTTTCATTTCTACATCCATGATTTCAGGAAAGTTAGAAGGGGCTAGCTGGAGAGTCTGGGTCATTTTGTGTCTTCATCTGTGTCATATTATGGCTATAAATGTACAAATTACTAAAATATCACTAGAGTGGCGACCTACAATAAGGTCGCCAGTTAGTGTTTATGTTCTGAGTGTCCTCCTACCGTCGTCGTCGCGTGAAAAAACTGAGTAGCGAAATTTGAAACCGTATATACTTGCAGATACGAAGCATAAAGCAACGCTGAAACAGGGTAGATTATACAGTCATGCATAGACCACTGTATACCTGGACTGTTCACGCGACAATGTTTTGAATTGCGGGGCTGCATAGGGGCCCGCGGGGCGCCCGACAAAGATATATAGTGGTCTATGGACTATCATATAGACTGGTTTATCAGTATATATGATATACTGTAATCTTCGCAAATGTTTGTTCTATAATATTATCAAATAAAAAACCGTAAAACACGCTAAAGAAATGCCATTGCGAGACTATGAAGAAATATGCATGAACTTAATATTCACTTAACTCTTCACCATTTAAAACTTTGCGAGTCAACTTTTATCATGAAGGGTATCAATAGAAGCGCAATTTTATTAGCTTTCCATTGATGTATTTCGTTATCTGATAAATTAATTAGAACCATGCATAAATTAGCGTTAAATAAATAAATAAAATCATCAATCGGGTAATTTTCCCGATTTATAATGTTATTTATTTACTTATATATTTCGTTTTCTGATAAATGAATTAGTACCATGTATAAATTAGCATTGCCTAAATAAATAACCTCATCAATCGGGAAAATTACCCGATTGATGATTTTATTTATTTAGTTAACGCTAATTTATGCATGGTTCTAATTCATTTATCAGATAACGAAATATAGCAATGGAAAGCTAATAAAATTGCGCTTCTATTGATACCCTTCAAGATAAAAGTTGACTCGCAAAGTTTTAAATGGCGAAGAGTTGAAGTGAATATTAAGTTCATGCATATTTCTTCATAGTCTCGTAATGGCATTTCTTTAGCGTGTTTTACTATTTTTTTATTTGATAATATTATAGAACAAACATTTACGAAGGTTACAGTATATCATATATACTGATAAACCAGTCTATATGATCCGTATATATATATATGAATCCGAGCGGTCCTCCAACTTCGGGCCCTTGCGCGACAGGCTGATATTCCGTGCGCAGTCCAGGTATATAGTGGTCTATGAGTCATGATATAAACTACTGTGTATCATCTTCAGTGACGCATAAAAATCAGTAATGATGCTATAATTCATAATATTTGGCGGCTGGCGAAATTATTGCAGGTGGCGACTAAAGTGTTATCTACGGTAACCTAACTAAAATAAATAAAAATTGCGACAGAAATGGTTTAATTAGAAACAGACTAATTAAAAACATCAAAACTCACCAGAAAAAAATAGTTTCGTCCACCAAAGTGAATTCGGTGTTAATCTGGAATAATACCGAACTTTATGGTTCTCGTTGCTGCTGGTGTGTCCTTGTGGTGATGCCCTTGAACAGACCTGTATCAATCCTTTCCTCAGATCTTTCCACCTTTCATCAGATCCTCTTTGGGCACGCAAAGTTTTAAACATTTTACATACACATAAGTACAAATCTGAAATTATCTAATCTACTTCTATGTGAAAAAACCTTGTGTTAAATCGCATTATGGAGAACATCCATAGTCATGGGATAGGTTCTGTTCATATATATATATATATATATATATATATATATATGCCTTAAGTTATTTTCTCAATATGTAGGTAATAGATTAAAAGTTTAATAACTTACTGCCATTTTCAAGTCATAAAACACTTGCAGATGATTGGTATGTCACAGAAGGTTTTGTTTTTGATCATTTCTCAAGTTGCTAGTACAAAAAGTTAGTATGCATTCTATTCATTCATCAAGAACAATTTCAAAACTTTTTTCCTGGTCTAGATTATAGCTCAGGTTATTGTGTAAGTGAAACATTTGAGGCTCATTACTCAAATAGGAAAAGTATCAAGTAGCTATCTGTGGAATTTAATTGTTTATTCATATTAATTTTTTAGTTTATATATATTTGCATTTGCTTTATTATTTTTTCTATTCTAAACTCCACCATTCAAGGCTGCCTTAAGGGGAGCGTCACACGAATATTTCCGAAAAACATCAAAATATTCGGAAAAAAATTCATGCATAGTTGAACACTTGAGCAAGCTTGTGACAAAGTATTATAAAGAAAGAAGAAAAATTGAAAGTTGTGGCTGATTCCCCCCCCCCCCCCCCCCCCCCCCCCCCCCCCCCCCCCCCCGAAAAATATCCGTACAATTTTTTTTATGATATTCACTGGCATAGGCAAACTGGCACCTCTCAGTCCCTCTCTGTGAGACAGAGGGTCGTCTCAAGGCCTCAGTAGTGAGGAAGTAGAGGGAGAAGACGGGTGTCGCTGCTTGTCTCTCGGCCTTCCACCATTCCTGCTCCCTCCAGACTATTTACCATTTATTCAGCGCAGGATTGATCTACCTCACGCTCTCTACCTCCTCCACCACCATGCCGAGGACATCAAGGCATAAAGTGGCTCAGAGAGAGAGAATGCTGGCTGTTGTTCACCAAACTGTCCATGCGCGTCTGACAGCTAGCACCCTTTTGTAACTACATAGTACCTTTTGCAAAAGGGGGGACCAGATACCAGCTATGTCATATAGCACTTCAAGAGTGATAGAGAGCCTGGCTGCGAGAGTAAACAAAGAAACCAGCACCTGCTCAGATTCATTGAGCCTCGAGGTTTAAAGGGCGTGCGGCTTTTTAAACTGCGCGCCTTTAAACCTCTCCACTGAAAAATTTGCCTTTTCCAGTTTTCCTTTAATAACTTCGCCACTATTGTACCGAATTTAATAAACAATATATCATTGGAAAGAGGAATAAAGATGTGATTTTCTCATCTTTCGGTTTTTTTCAATTTGGATAAGAATTTGCAAATACATTTACGTGATAAAAAAAAAAAAAAAATGCTAAACACTTAAGAAGAATGAAATTCAAAATTCTTAAAAGATGAATCGTTTGGATAAATTGTAGTCATAGATCACTGTATACCTGGACTATGCACCGTATATCGGCCTGTCGCACAAGGGCCTGAAGTCGGAGGGCCGCTTGGATTCATATATATATATATATACGGATAATGTAGACTGGTTTATCAGTATATATGATATACAGGGAGGTCCCGAAGATACGAGCAGTTAGGTTCCACCTGGCATACTCGTAAAGCGAAATCTCGTATAACGAAACACATAACTAATGGTAAAATATAGGTCGGGTTCCAGGACCCCATCAATTAAAAAAGAAAAGAAAAAAAAAAGACATGTTTTTCAAACTAAAATAAACTATAGCAAACACAACAAACACACAGCGTCTATATTACCCACACTGTACTACCTATTCTGTAGAAAAAGCATTCTGAAAGAGAAAATAGCACACAAAATAACATAACTGCACATTAATTAAACATAAAACATGCATAACAAGCAAAAAAGACGTTGTAATGTATGGGACGCCACGTGATACAAGAGAAGGTAGTGTAGCGGTCCCAAGGTTGGGGCCCCACATCTGCTAATTACCCCTAAATGACAGGCCGCGCCATATGCTTAATTACCCTTCAGGTCACGCCTTGCTAGGGGTGACCTGACTGCGGTCCCAAGGTTGGGGCCGCAAACCTGCTAATTACCCCTAAATGTCAGGTCGCACCATATGCTTAATTACCCTTCAGGTCAAGGCTTGCTAGGGGTGACCTCACTGGGGTCAACCAAATCCCCCTTTGTCCAGCCTGGTAGTGGTAGGGCGCGCATTTTGAGCTTGATAATTTTACTCACCCCAGTCTGAATGTCATATCATTGGATTTTCGATCTCGTATATTGAAAATAGACCCTAATTTACACATCTCGTATCATCGGATTCTCGTATACCGAATGCTCGTATAACGGGACCTCCCTGTACTGTAATCTTCGTAAATGTTTGTTCTATAATATTATCAAATAAAAAACAGTAAAACACGCTAAAGAAATGCCATTATGAGACTGAAGAAATATGCATGAACTTAAACTCTTCGCCATTTAAAACTTTACGAGTTAACTTTTATCATGAAGAGTATCAATAGAAGCGCAATTTTAATAGCTTTCCATTGCTATATTTCGTTGTCTGATAAATGAATTAGAACCATGCATAAATTAGCGTTAACTAAATAAATAAAATCATCAATCGGGTAATTTTCCCGATTGATCGGGTAATTTTCCCGATTGATGCGGTTATTTATTTAGTCAACGCTAATTTATACATGGTACTAATTCATTTATCAGAAAACGAAATATATAAGTAAATAAATAACATCATCAATCGGGAAAACTACCCGATTGATGATTTTATTTATTTATTTAACGCTAATTTATGCATGGTTCTAATTAATTTATCAGATAACGAAATATAGCAATGGAAAGCTAATAAAATTGCGCTTCTATTGATACCCTTCATGATAAAAGTTGACTCGCAAAGTTTTAACGGGAGGTGAGTGATAAGCGGCGGGGGCGTACGTGGGGGCATGGTGCGTAGTGCAGCCATCGCCTGCCGAAGCGCCGGGAGGAAGGAGAGGGTGTTGCTGGCATCTGTCACTGGGGTGAACACCGCGGGCGCCTGGACCCCGTCGGAGGCGCTGCAGGCACATAAGTGATGGGTGGGCGGAGGAGGGGGGAACGAGGTGTAGGCCGCGTGGATTTTGTCAACGAGCTCCGAGTATTCGTTGATGGTGACCGGGCCCCGTAAGCTCGCTAGCTGCACGCGGACTGGGTGGGGCATGAGGCTGGTGTGGCGGTAACGAAGCATATCCTCGGACAATGGGAAACCCGCAGCCCTGTTAAGGTCCTGCATACGGGAGAGGAATGCTGAAGGGTGACGGCCGTCATATTGTAGCGTGTCGAGCTCAGCCACGTAAGCCTTGCACGACCTACCAAGGGCGTGAACGAGGGCAATTTTCACCGCCTCATATTTCCCGTCAGCCGGAGGAGTTGTAAGCACTGAGGAAATATGGGCAGGACGTCCGACGGTATCGCAATGGCAAGCGCTTGAAACTTATGGAGGTCCGTGATGTCTGGGGAGCTCGCCCACAAAGCTTCAATGTGTATAAACCATGTGGCAATGTCGTATGTGAAAGCCGGGAGGCGGAGGAGTGCACCGTTATTATTCATCGTGTCGTAGCTACACTCGAGGTCACCAATTGTAGTATTCACTTTAGCTAGACACGGGTTACTCCAAACAGAGTTTATTACGGCGGGAATATGTAGGTACAGCGGAGGGAGGCCACGAGGAACACCGAGAGAAGGTGTGTGTCCTCTCACCGTGGTAGCTGGTAGGTAACTGGAGAATCCTCGTCACCAAGACAAGGAAAGGGAGGAGCGTGCGGAGGTATTTGGGTCACGGCGGAGTCAGGTCACGCCAGGTGTTGGCTTGACCTTTAGGGGTAATTAGCCAGGTGTGTGGCCCCAACCTTGGGGCCACTACAGGACTAAAACATCCAGTGTGTTTTCATGTAATTAATTCCTTTTGTTTTATTTTCTCTCTTCAAGGCGAGGAGGAACCCAAAACGCTCAGCAGACACCAGAAGGTGCGAGCCAAGAAGAGAGTACTCAAACAGGAAGCCAAGAAAGCTAATCCACCACCCAAGAAAATGAAGAAAAGTAATGCAAAACCAAAAGGTATTCTACAAACTGAGGATACAATTTTCTCTGTCGATAACTTGTGAAGTATTGTTACGTATTAGTGAATTTTTTCTATTTTATAAGTTTTTGTGTGGATCATTTTCAGGATTTTTAGCTAGTAAATAATCAAATGCAGATGTATGAATAATTTTTGTTGCTGTTAATGACTTCAGACAGGGTGGTCCAACTTCTTTGATACCACGTGGCACTTACTTATAGGTCGAGGGCCACAAATTATTTATATATATATATATATATATATATATATATATAAAGTACTCATATTTTTGCAGGTGGTGATCTGGACAGTGAGGGAGAACATCAGTTCAGTTCTGATGAAATAGAGGCACTTGAGGAAACTGTTAAGACAAACAGTGTTGAAACATCTGGAAAAACAAAATTTGCTTTGTTTGAAAAGGATGATGAAGAGGATGATTCTGGTGGTGAAGGTGGTGGTGGTGGCAGCGATGAAGCAGAAAGTGAAGAGGAGAATGATGACTTTGGTGTGGGGAGTGATGAAGATGATGACGACGATGATGATGATGATATTGAAAAAGTATCCAAAAAATTAGAAAAGAAAGAGAAGAGAAATATGTAAGTAATTTTTTTATACTAATCCTTTGTTAGTCTCCTGAAATGCACCTTGATCTGGCACCATGATTTTTACAGTGAGACCTTTTTATATTTAAATTTAAAACTTTTTAGGATTAATGAAGATTCTGTGGGCAATAGAAATCTTTTGTATTTTTTCAAATCAAATAGTCTGGTCTATGGTGTCTGTTACTAGAAACTTCCTTCAGGTGATAAACCTGGCGGAAAAGTCAACAAATACTTGTCCATGCACCTTGCCCTTGCACACTCCACTCCTCTCCGTCTCATCCACCGTCCCTCTCATATACTCAGACACTCAATTGCTTAATTTTTAAATGGGTTGTAATCTTACACCCAAAGCATCTATGCAACTCTTCTGAATTCCTGTAATATCTGTCAGCATTCTCTAGGACAGATCCTCTCAGGGTGTTACATTGCACAATTACATGAAAATATTATGGTGCTGGATCTTAGACAGTCTGAATGGATCTAGTGGGAAAAAATTTATGTGCGTGGCTTATGAGAGTGGCAGGGGTGTATGTAGGTACCACCACTCAGGTGAGGTTAGATGTAAAATTGAGTAATAAGCTTTCAATAAATTTTGAGCTGTATGATCAATCCATCTTTAACCTCGTAATGTTTATTATGCATCTCGTGACTTTGTCAACATAATTGACGACATTTGTCATCCTGAGGCAGGACTTCCATGAGAAGGGGGTTGTTTATATATCATCTGTTATTGATTGCAGAAAATGAGATGGAAACAATGGAAACGTTTATGAAGTGTAGTGTAGATAAGGAATGGATTCATAGGGGTAAATATTGATCAATGAAAGTGGTGCATGCATGGGCAGATAGTGGAACTTTTACTATTGAAGGTGTGAGACCATTTGCAGTGTGCAGAAAGTATGTAGTGAATAATTCAGTACCTACTGTATAGTGTTTTTGGTTTGTGAATACATAAAAGAAACAGAACAGTGTTTTGAGTGCAGAAAAGTTTTGTCATCAAGCATTATATGATCAACACGGACTAGATGCAAAGGCATCATCAAGAGCTAGAAGTGGTTATAAGTTTCGGAAACAGATGCCTTTTACCATGTTGGAGGGCTTAACCTTCGACCTTTGAATAAGGATTATTATTATTTATTTATTTTATTTTTTATTTTCTTACATTAAGCACTTGTAGGGTGTTTCAGGGCTGTTTGTAGGATGGCTTGCATGCAAAGATGTTCTGTAATTATGTATGAAAAATTGTACATTATCTTAATCATTAGAGCTGCAGGGGATGCTTACTTAGAGGAAACTGCTGAGAAGATTGGAGTCCAGATTCCCAGCCTGGAGGAAATAGAAAAGGAAGGTGAAGGCACACCTGACTTGGGCAACATCAACGCTCGCATCAAAGACACGGCATTTGTTCTTGCCGACTTCAGGTAAGATGCAGTGCTCTGTTAGTCTGAGAATACTGTGGAGAACAAACATAATTGGTTCTAGAACTTTATTTGTATTCGCAATAATTTGTTCTAGCATACATTGTAATACGAATGTCAAATAATCAAACCAACCACTTTACCACTCTACAATCTCCTTTCCTAAGCATTTCTGGTGTGATCCCATTTGAAATACTCAGGAAAGGAGATTGCTATTTTGTGGCTGGATTATATTTATTATCTTCATGAATACTTTTTTTTTTCATGCCTTCTAGAATTCATGATACTAGTTTTTGGATAAAAATGTCCTGCTTTCTATGATTTAGACTATTGGGTGTGCTTTTGTGACCAATAGAATTGGATTTACAATGACGATGATAATAATAATAATAATGATGATAATATCTTTATCTCCAAATGGGGCATACAGCTTAAGAAAGAGCTTATAACTAATACAAAAAGTAGAATGAAGAATAATACGTGTTAAAGGGTAATGCTATGTAATGTGTATGTATATAAAAGATTGCACCTAGCTGTGGTAGGCCTGGTGTGGCCGCCGCAGCTCCAGCCATTGGCGGTGCATTGCCCCGCTTACATATGCACTGCTGCACATCATTGTGGCCATTACAGAGTTGCATGAGCACTCCACCCTCTCCTTTAGTCCAAATACCAAGTACCTCTTGATATAATATTGATGACAATTGATTTTGTAGTCATTAAAGGTCTGGGAAGAGTTGGCCCACCCAGGCACCTTCATTAACCTGTCATTATGGCAGACCCTTAGCCTATAGATAGAGGCTACCCAGTGTCTGGCCCACAGCGAGTCACTGTCTATGCTGTAACAGTAACTCCTGAACAGCTGCAGCTTTACATCCGTGGGGCACCATTAGAATTCTCGCAGAAAAATGTTGGACTTTAATTATATGTGAGTGAGATATTTCTTGTGGTGTTATGAAAGATCATTGTAGGTGTAACTTATAAACATTTAGTCTCCTTTAATACAGCAAGCGGAGGGAAGAAGGAAGGAGCCGCTCTGAATACCTTACAATATTCCTGAAGGACCTCTCCACATACTACTCTTACAACACTTTCCTCATGGAGAAGCTGCTCGATATGTTTGGACCCACAGAGCTGATAGAGTTTCTTGAGGCCAATGAACTTCCCCGACCTGTCACCATTCGCACCAACACACTGAAGGTGATTGAGAATGCTATCCTCTTTTTGATGTGTGTTTATCTTTAAGAAGTTACTTGATGCTATTACCTTTTCATTTATTACAGTATAGTATTTTTACTACTCTATTTCTTCTTTTTTTATATAAGATAAGTAATGTGCTCTAAGTAATAATGTGAGCTTTGATAACCTGAAACTAAGTACAGTTGATTTATTTTCAGCATTGCATTTGAAGTAATTTGCTTATTTTCACGATGTGTGATTTTTTGTCAAATACAATAATTCTTGAAATTAAATGGTGTGTATTTTGAGGGCCAGGAAGACTAGACAAGCATGCAAGAATTTTCGAATGAGAATTTGAATGATGTAAGAATAGATATATGACCCAATATATACTAGGTAATTGATTCTATTAATTTTCTTGTTATAGTTTTGTTGCTGTCTTTGCTAATATCTCGTCTTTTTTTTAACATGAACTATGATATTAATGAGATGGAACCTGATATTAGATTGAAATTTATATATATTTTCTGTCTGTCTTTATTTGTGTGTATGTCTACCTGTCTGTATTATTGATTATTATGCACTTTTTATATAAAATCACTTGCACAGTGATTGCTGCAAGTATTCAACTAACTGAAAAGTTTAAGTTACCGGATTTTGTTTAAAGAGAAAATAGATAAATGAAATTATGTTTCAAATCACGACAATTTGAAATCTGTGCCCGGCCAGCAGTGTGACTGTGCCTGGCCAGCAGTGTGACTGTGCCCGGCCAGCAGTGTGACTCTGTGCCCAGCCAGCAGTGTGACTCTGTGCCCGGCCAGCAGTGTGACTCTGTGCCCGGCCAGCAGTGTGACTCTGTGCCTGGCCAGCAGTGTGACTGTGCCCGGCCAGCAGTGTGACTGTGCCCGGCCAGCAGTGTGACTCTGTGCCCGGCCAGCAGTGTGACTCTGTGCCCGGCCAGCAGTGTGACTCTGTGCCCGGCCAGCAGTGTGACTCTGTGCCCGGCCAGCAGTGTGACTCTGTGCCCGGCCAGCAGTGTGACTCTGTGCCCGGCCAGCAGTGTGACTCTGTGCCCGGCCAGCAGTGTGACTGTGCCCGGCCAGCAGTGTGACTCTGTGCCCGGCCAGCAGTGTGACTCTGTGCCCGGCCAGCAGTGTGACTCTGTGCCCGGCCAGCAGTGTGACTGTGCCCGGCCATCAGTGTGACTCACTGTAGTTTCTTTTTTCACCACCGGCATCATTTTTATAAACAAACCTAACAGCAAATTTGAGGATTTTGCCAGAATATTCATACTGCTTCCTTGATTACAAGGTGCCAGCCAAATATATGTGTAATGTGTTAACACTGAAGCAGAACATGGACATATGCAAATGTCTTGAAAAAAATGAGAACAGGCATAGATGTACTATTTTACTTTGGTTACTATTAAAAATTGAATCATTATAATAATACCACTCAACCAACAGGAAAATCCAGCTATCCAGAACACACAATTCCCCATGGGTGCCGGATAACTTGAGTTTTGCGATATTTTGGATAGTGTTTTTCAAAACCATTTTGTGTGCCAACAGACGCGACGGAAGGTCCTTGCCACGGCCCTGATAGCCCGGGGCATTGACGTGGACGTGATCACCTGGTCCAAGGTGGGCCTGATAGTGATGCGCACACCAGGCAATGTGACACTAGGAGCTGCCCCAGAGTACCTGGCAGGCCACTACATCCTGCAGGTGAGTGGTGGAGGCAGCCAGGCAGGGCAGGGGGAATACAGATCTGATGGGATTGGGTCGCTGTTTGCACATTGTTTCACTTGTCTAAACTTCCATCAGTGGGTATTATTTTCATGTGTATCAAAGCTTGTAAAGTACCTACTGTACATGATATCTTTAATTTTAGATACTCCAAAATATATTTTCTGATGGCATGGATAAGTTTTTTTTCTATTGAATTTTTTTTTTCATGATTCCTCTTCATTTCATTTCTAGTCTTTTTGTATCTGCAAACTCTATTTTAAAAGCTCATCTTAAAACCTGCTCCTTCATTAGGGCGCTTCCAGTTTCCTGCCTGTGATGGCTCTGGCTCCCAAGGAGGGGGAAAGGGTTCTGGACATGTGTGCAGCACCAGGGGGAAAGTCAACACACATAGGTATGGAATGTTGGTTAACTTACTGCTATTATGCTTCACTTAAGTGCAGGGGAAAGCCACAAGAAATTCTTCAGATAACAATTCCTTAAGTAACAATTACATTTTTAACTAACCTCTTCTTGCAAGGGTATTACCAAGAAATCCACATACACTTGCCATTCATTTAGAGGCTCACATCTTGACACATTCTGCATTTGATTAGAAAATATTATATTGCATCACGTATATGGATTGTTTCTATTAAAAAGACTTTCTTATTGTAGGCTGACACTTTCCCATATGAGTTTTTTCATAGGGAGGCATCAAGCAGACCTTCAATGGTTTACTTCAGTTTCTTTCCTATGGTTGAGATTCTGGTGTGGGCATTTAGTATATTAACATTATGTATATTAAATTGTGTACATTTAGTATATTAACAAGGGCCTCCCTTGGGAGTTGACTATGTAACTAATTTTTTCTGGTGTTTCAGCTGCAATAATGCGGAACACAGGAATGATAGTGTGCAATGACTTAAACCGTGATCGTGTGAAAGCCCTGGTCGGTAACTTTCATAGGATGGGGATCACCAATTCTGTTATAACATCCCATGATGGCCGAGCCTTTGCAAAGGTTTGCTAGTTACTCTTGAATGTGAACTGTATACATTGTACAAATTTGTTATTTATTCAGATATCTCATTTTGAGTGACATGTTCTGATTTTTTCTAGCTGATGCCTCGAGCCTTTGACCGAGTCCTACTGGATGCCCCGTGCTCGGGCACAGGAGTCATCAGCAAAGATGAGAGAGTCAAGACCAGCAAAGATACAAAAGACATACAAAGGTGTTCACACATCCAGAGGGAGTTGCTGTTGGCAGCCATTGACTCCGTGCATAAGTTTGATGGAAAGAATGGCTATATTATATACTCTACGTGCTCCATTCTGGTAAGATTGTGTATTTTAGCAGTGGTTTATTGCATGTTTAGAGTTATTCATATATATACCGTATGTGCCAGTGTATAAGTCGATGTTTGAAGCCTAGAATTTTTTTCTCCAAAATTAGGGGTCAACTTGAATGCAGAGTATAAAATGTGAACATTTACCACAAAATGGTAAATCAATGAAAGAAAGTAATCACCTCAATAATAAGATCAAAACTAGTGTATACCGAAATTTTGTGGTCTCACAAAATAAAGAATATTAACAAATTGAAAAGAATACATAGGATAGCAACTAAGATGTGCCCGAATGGAGAAATCTAACCTACGAGGAAAGACCAAAGGAAAAAAATTGCCAACACTTGAAAAAGGAATTATTAAATAGGAAACTTAGCTAAGGTATAGAAATTGATGAATGACTTAGAAGAAGTAATCAAAATAGACCTACTATTAAGAGAAGAAAAAGAGGCTGGATATATATTTGAGTGGACATATGGAAAAAATTAGAAAAAGGAAGATGTTTGAATAACACAGAATTATAGTTTTCTCCATAGAAGTATATGTAGATGCTTGGAATGGACTAGAAGAAGAGGTGGTAGCAGCTAAAAGTGTGCATCAATTAAAGGCAAAACTTAATAAACATAGATGTGGAGACAGAACCACACGCGTATGGCTCAGGCCCTTTATGCTAACACTAGGTAAATATTACATGCAAGTATGCTATCCTTCCTCCTCCTGGTTTGCAATCACAACTCAGCTTAGGCTACTTATTTTCTGTCAAGTGAACTGGTATTACAGCATTTAAGAAAGACAAGTTCACATTGTGTCCATCTTGCTTGGGACTTGAACCCTTGATCCTGTATGTTGTGAGCCGAGCATACTACACAGCACTACAATACCACTACACATACTACAGCATACTACATACACTACACAACCAGGCCACATTAGTCATTATTACAGATATGAATGATAATTGAAGTTGAATGTCGAATGTCAAGCTCATGTTGATCTCCTCCCCAACCCTCTGCACACCCTGTCAAGCTCCTCTTACTGTCCAACATGTCTTAATATCCTGCCCCCATCTTACTACTGCCCGTTCCAGTTCTTTTCCTCATTTGTCCTCCCCTTCCCGACCTCCTTGTCTTGCGGACATTCTCCCAGAATAATTTAACCTCGCCTTCCTCCAACAAATCCACATCCTTCATCTGATCTAACCATCCTGCTGTAACTTTCTGTTCCTTCCCTCACCGTTTCACTATTTCTCTATAACCCCTTTCCTTTTTATGCTTTGCCATAGTGCCATATGACCTGATGTCTGGCACATTTCCCCCTTTTTTGGCATTAAATCAATCAATCAACTACAGCATACTACACTACACAACAAGGCCACATTAATTATTACAGACATGCATGATAATTGAAGTATGTATTGTTTTACCCTCAGGTTGAAGAAAATGAAGCAGTGGTTGAGTATGCACTAAAGAAGAGGAATGTTAAGATAGTACCTACAGGGCTGGACGTTGGCAAGTCGGGATTCGTGCGTTACATACAACATAGGTGAGTCTATACTTGTTTTGGGTTGGAAGTGCACGACATATTTCATTAGATTTTATTGTGTTCAGATTCGCGTTTTTTCTGTTCTCTACAGTTGAATGAATGTAATTAACATGTAGTGTGTGCCATGTTGAAATGTAAGGAAGCTTTTGTGACCACTGAAACCATTTTGGGTAATGATTCGTTTAATCAACCCTCTCCTTTTACAGGTGAAACTATTTTTCTGATAGATTTTGATGTGTTTTGAAAGAATCTGATGTTTGTTTTTCTTGGCAATCTAAAACTAATCTTTTCCGTTTTTTTGTTTTACCTCCCTTCATCTCCCTTCTGAAAAACTAGTGATTTCCAAGAAAAACAAACTTCAAATTGTTCTTAAACACATCAAAAGCTATCAGAAAAATATAGTTCATGAATAAAACTAATGTAAGCCAACCTTAACCTAACCTAACCTGAGGGTTGGGGGACAAGTGAGCCCTGAGCACGCCGTGGCTGGCGCCGGGGGCCGGGGAAAGGCAAGCTGCTGGGCTGCGTGAATGGCGGCGGCAAAGTGTTATATTTATTCATATAAGATAAATTTTGTCCGTGATTTTGACCAAAGTAACAGTTTGCCAAAAGTTTTGAAGGATAGTAGAAGACGTATAAGATAAAAGATTAGTCCTTCATAAGGTTGTAAACGAGATATGGCAGGGTTGATACAACGAATCTTTACCTAATTTTGATATTAATTAAAGGAGAGAGAAAAGTGTATGAAGAAGATGATGGTTGAGTATGAGCAACTGGTGCACCTAACTGATTCTGTGTGGCTGCAGCGCATGGACCTTATTCATCGGACGTGATGGTTAATGGCATCACATCTCAATACATATCTCTTATTAGCAGAAGAGGACCCATTTGCACCTGTCCAATGTCCATGCACCTCATCCTTGCACTCTCCAGCATCTCTTTCTTTCTTTTTTATCTCATGCGCATAGGTGGGCGCGATAATGAAAAAATTTATCACGATAATCGATAAATTGATAACGATAACCTTATCGGCGATAACCGATAATCGAACAATCCAACTGGCGATAAATTTATCGCCCGATAAGGCGATAACCGATAAATCGATAAATCCAAAATTTCGATACTAGCGATAACGATGTTGATATTTTAAATAAAAAATCTTAAATGCTATCAGTAAACTGTTAGAAAACCCTTCATTTACCTTTTGCACACTAATATCTTCTAAATTCAATGTTTATCCTGTCTCTTCACTAATGAAAAGTAGTGTTTTTAAGTAAAATAACTACATTTGAAAGTTTAAACTACTAAAAATGTCTTTTGCACAGCCACAGTCTAGACCAGGTTCTGCAGCATGTTCCCCTTCATAAACATGAGCATGTTGAAGTTTTCATCAGATAGGGAGCTCCTCTTGGCCCTGTTGATGTCCTTGCCAATTTCTACCTCCAAGGCACACGCGGCTCGCCCCTGTGCTAAACTGGAACCAAAAAATAAAATTATCGATTATCGCTAGTTTGGAACCAAAAGTATCGGCGATACCGATGAATCGATAACGCGGGGGGGGGGGGGGAAATTAGGATAACTGATAACCCGATATCGTTATTGTGATAAATTATCGTGATAACGCCCACCTATGCTCATGCACACACTCATGTCCTTGTTAAAACAACAGTGTTTTAAGTTTTCCATACTTTCATCACACATTACATAGCTAGTACTTTCATTTAAAGTAATTGTCCAGACCATTTCATCATTCCTGATTTAATGCAGTCAAAATATAGCCATTATCGAGTATATCAACAATATGTTGTCACTTTTTGCATCCAGTCTCCCGCTTTTAAATAAACCGCAATAAAATTGTAAATTCCCCGAGATCCAAAACGCTCCTGACAACTAGCAGACGACGCACCACGGCTCGGTGACGTCACCTGAGGTGGCCTCCCAACCCGGCGGCAATACAAATACACACAAACCTCGATTTCCCGGATATCGGATTTGCCGGACAAAATCCGAAGTCCGGGAATATGTCAGTCCAAGATTTTTTTTTTTTTTTTTTTTTTTATACGTTGAAATGCCTGGCGCTGGTCATAAATTGACAAAGTTGTCCGGCGGTCCGAGCGTCTCCTGTCACCCCTGGTCAGTGTCCGCGCCTCCTGCCAGGTGGCAGCATGCTCAGCGGTCGTATTGTTTACATTTGGGCACACGACACTCACGGTTCACCTGCACAGCCTCCGTTAGTCCCCTGACTCCCACTGCCCCTGGTGCAGGAACATCTCTGAGACTATTGAACACATTCTGCTGCCTCCCGCCAGGTGGCAGCATCCTCAGCGGTCGTATTGTTTACATTTGGGCACACGACACTCACGGTTCACCTGCACAGCCTCCGTTAGTCCCCTGACCCCCACTGCCCCTGGTGCAGGAACATCTCTATGAGACTATTGAACACTCTGCTGCCTCCCGCCAGGTGGCAGCATGCTCAGTGGACGTAAAAGTCCGCGGCGGGGCAGTTGATATTGGCTGTTGCCGGACAGTAAATACTAGAGTAGGATAAACGCCCGGGGGTGGGTAATGGCATTGGACTTTTTTTTTTTTTTTTTTTTTTTTTTTTTTTTTTTTTTTTTTAAGGATAATTCCTGGACTGTTGCGATTCCCGGACTTTTGCGGTTCCCGGACCAGTGCTCCCCCCTATTAGTCCGGGAAATCGAGGTTTGTGTGTACACGTAAAATTAGAAATAAATATAGCACTTGAAGAATTTTGGGTGTTTCTGGTATATTTGTTTTGCGATATGGCATATACTTGCATCCTATATGGGTGCAGCAAGAACGCTGTGTCTTTCCAGAGAGCTTATCACTCGTTTCCGACTTATACGGCCATGATAAATGTGTGGAGAAGGTGTGCACGCCTGGGGAGAGGCAGGCTGTGTGAAGCAGATTGTCGCCCTCCCGTGACGGCATGAGCAAGTTTCGCGCCACGGCTGGAATGGGGCTGATGTTTTTCCCGCGCTTTTTACAAAAGTCATGTTTTTAGGGAAATAAGGCTTGGAAATTAATTATATTTTTGTGGATTAGGTATTTTGAATGAACATTAAACATAATTATGCAAAGAAAAAATGGGTCTGGACGATTACTTTAAGAATCGTTTTCTGCCATTAAGATCTAAATTATTAGTTCTTGCTCTGCTAAAGATTATAGATCTAGGCTGCTGTCTTCTCTTATCAGATAATGTTTTCCTTCAATATATTGTAAGTTTCTAAGCTCATTTTTGCAACTCAAAATCTCCTTACCCATGAGTCAAGGGGAGGGTGGCATCATGGGTATGTGACATGACAGTGTGCCAATTTTTAAAGATCAGGCCTGCGTAGACCCACACCTCTCGTGCTCAGATCCTGCATGTCTCGCATAGTGGTGGCAATTCATGTCATGTCATGTCATGTCTTTAAAAAAATTAGTAGCCATTCAAAAATTATGCAACGTTTTTTTTGTCATGTTTGAACCCCCCCCCCCCCCCCTTGTCACGCCTTGTAATACATGTCCAGACCCCCCATAGAAAATTTTGTGACACCAGCTAGTACTCCCACTTCCATTTTTTTTCAAATACAATAATATAAGTAGCTTAAGTACATACCTGCAAATTATTATCTTTAGGTTTTTCTTAAAAAATTTATATTATGGTATTAAAGAATCCCACTTAAGACGGAAAATAATCTGAAAATCTTATGTAACCCATGGATGCACCCCTGTCACAATCATAACACTTTACCATACCCCCCTGCTCCCCTTAGGCGTAAAGTAATTTTTGAACGGCCCCTTATCTCTCAAGTCTGCATCTTACAACAGTGTACTGTATGTGTTCAAGTTTGGCAGCGCAATAAGCTGCTCAGGGTATTCATTTGGGCATAAGGCTGATAGTGATATAATTATGTAAGGAATTTATGAACTACTTATTGTTATTTCCCTGGACATCTTGTTACTGTTTTGCGAGATGCCTCATTATGTATGCAACTCATAGAGGTACTAAAACATTTTGATAGATGTGTTTTATTTCAATAACATTTATTTATATGGGGTTTCTAATTCAAAATTTTCTAAAATCATTGCAGATTTCATCCGTCCATGCACCTTTGCAAGAGAGTCTATCCTCACTCCTACAACATGGATGGATTTTTCGTCGCCAAACTTAAAAAGCTGAGTGACGGTGTGCGCCAGACGGCGGAGCAGAAAGCAGAGGAGAGTATAACCCCAACTTGAATATGGTCATCTTAAGACAGTCATTGGATTTATGGCCTGTGCTGAAATACTTTTGAAAAAATTAAGATGTGTACTGTTATTCTCTCATTCTTTCAATTTATAGACTTTATTCTTACCTGCCTGAATGACAGTTGTAATTTTGTTTCAACTGTGATTGCATTGTGTGAAAAATTGTTGAAGTCTTATATGTATGTAGAATGAATGAGATAGCTGTATATATATGTAGTGTTTCAGTATCCCAAATACATACATAGTTTGCTGCTTACAAAAGTGGGAAGAAATATTTTCAGTTTGATAATGGTGAGTTGGCTAAATAAGATTGAGAGTCGGTGCTCTCTACTTCCCATATGTATTTCTGTATTTTTCTCTTCATTTCTGCCACGGAGGGTGATGAGGATACTCAGCCCACCCAGTCGTTGGTCCTGTTAGTGCCCGTAGGCATCCTGGGAGCTTTTCTCTGACATGTATCACCTCCAGAGGACTTCCTTTATTATTGTGGACTGTGGCTTTGTGTGTGGCTGTCAAGTATTCCTCTTTCCTATCCGTACTCTTTATTGTTTCCAGAATTATTTGTTCTTGAATAGCCACAATTCCTATGAAGTATTATACCTAATGGGCAGCTGGGCTATACAAACTTCAGCTTCACATACCTACTTTTACTAACCACTTTTTATTAGTGCATTCCATAGATTCTTTATGAGACCTCCTGTACCATCATGTTTTTGATTTCATTAAGAAACTTCCGTGAAACTAATTTCAATCTTTAATTCTTCAAGTACTTATGTACTTTATCTCTACAAGCATACTTTTCCTTAATATATGTACAGTGTCACCTGCATATCAAACCAGTACTATATATTATAGGGTGCACCTTTCATCTCCAATCACTCTTGCAGCTTTGTTGTATTCCTCATAAAGTATATCTAATATTGTTACTTAACATGAAAGAGTTTGGATATTTATGAAACGTGTTATGTAGACATATGCATGGCAGGAGATATAAGCGAGCGTGCATTTAAAGGTTGGAGTGTCTCAGGATAACTTGCAAACGTGATTAAAGGGAAGAATGTGTCCTTAGCGGTAAAGAGAAGTTTAAGGAATAGTATATTTTTGCAAACTTCAACATATGGATCAGGGACTTAGAACGTGGAACAGGGCGCAGCAGTCAAGAGTGCTTGCTGTGGCATTGAGTTATCAGAGAGTGAAGTGATGGGATGATGGATGCGTGTATGACAGACGGTATGGGAGTGTGTGTGCAGATAGAAGGATTGTGGAGTGAAAATACTTCTAAATGGTGTGGTCATAGGCTTATGAGGAGGGAGTGTTTGGATAGGCAAAGGTGGAGTCTTCTCAGTCGTGGTTGCCCCCTGGGGGGAACAAGGTGTCAGAGTTAAATAGAATAGACCATTCAGAAAAGATAGATTTGTAGGTTCCCAATTTCTATATACTTCACAAACATGGTGTTGCATAATACAGAGATAATTGTATTACCTCATATATTTTATATTCTGTGCTAAGAATGCCATATATCCATATCCAAGTATAGATAGATTGTTTGTATAACAGCAAAAAAAATTGGGAAAGTTGATCAAAAGTACTTACTATTTTGAAAATGGCGAGGAGCAGGACAGGTTTTAGGTGTATGATAAGATCATACTATACAATAACATACAAATGTTTGAACATTTTCATAAGATATATGTATGTGGCATTTATGACTTTAAAGACTACACACAGTAGTACCTGTTATAAGTCCATTTGATAAATGGTAACAACACATGAAAATGATAATAAGCGCAAATAACCGGCATACTGTATAGCAATAAACTGAATACTTACCACAACTCTAGTAATTTGTTGACATCCTTCTATGCCTCAGGCACTCACTGAGACATAAGGAACAGTGTCAACTAATTTTTGCAGCATATTGGTTAATAAGAGTGTGCCAGATATCACGTACAGCTGCTTCCAGTTTGGTAGATGACGTGCTCGGGGCAGCATGCACACGGGTGGCAATGGGTAGAAACAGCCAGGTAGACACCATTGGGCCCTGGTGCTGTAAGGGATTCTGGGCACCTATAAATCCACAGGCGAGCGTAGTGAGCCTATTCTGCGGGGTTCGGGGGTCGCCCGGGCCCCACATAATTTTTTTTTAACTGCCACTTATAAGAGTCGATCTGAAGGCATAGTTTCTCAGATAGGACATCTTGAAAAATTAATAAATTAATAATTGTATTATTACACTGCCCATGTCTTGGATAGAAACAAAGGTTTTGTATCATATATATATATATATATATATATATATATATATATATATATATATATATATATATAATATATATATATATATACACTATATATATATATATATATATATATATATCTATATATATATATATATATATATATATATATATATATATATATATATATATATATATATATATATATATATATATATATATATATATATATATATTATATATATATATATTAGTATTTTGTTCATACTGACCCCTCGGCGCCCCACAGATGTTATAACTCGCATTTGACCTTCACCTCATTGTGACCACTCGCTCAATATATCAATTTAAGTGCACAGTAAGGGGTAATAATTAGTTTTTTTTTTTTTTTTACATTTGTGCCTATAGCACCTGTTAGGCTGTGACCTACAAAAATATGAAGGAAAACAAGAATAACAGGAAAAAAAGTGTATTACTCTGTATCAAAATTGGAACCGAAAATAGAAAGAAGGGTAAAATTCTTGAAAAAAATCATATACCATCAGAACCTGGTGTATAACAACAACAAAAATTTAATAGAAGGTAAAAAAGAATATCAGGAAAAAAAGTTAATTACTCACTGTATAAAAATTGGAACCGGAAATAGAAAGAAGAATAAAATTCTTGAAAAAAAATCATATACAATCAAAATCTGGCGTATAAAAACCAAAAGAAAAAAAAATATCAAGGAAAAATGAATATCAAGAAAAAAAGTGTATTACTCACTGTATCAAAATTGGAACCTAAAATAGAAAGATCAAAATTCTTGAAAAAAAAGTCATATGCCATCAGAATCTGGCGTATAAAAACAAGAAATAAAAATATGAAGGAAAAAAAGTTCATTACTCACTGTATCAAAATTGGAACCGCAAATAGACAGATAAAAATTCTTGAAAAAAAGTCATATACCATCAGAATCTGGTGTATAAAAATGAAAATATGAAGGAAAAAAAGAATATCAGGAAAAAAATATATATTAGTACTCACTGTATCAAAACTGGAACCGAAAATACAAAGAAAAGCAAAGTTCTTGAAAAAAAAGTCAGATGCCATCAGAATCTGGCGTATAATAATAATTAAAAAAAAAAAAAAAAAAAAATATGAAGGAAAAAAGAATATCAGGAAAAAAAGTTTATTACTCATGGTATCAAAATTGGAACCAAAAATTGAAAGAAAAGCAAAATTCTTGAAAAAGTCATATGCCATCAGAATCTGGTGCACAAAAACAAAAAAACTAAAATATGAAGGAAAAAAGAATATCAGGAAAAAAAAATTACGCACTGTATCAAAATTGGAACCAAAAATAGAAAGAAGAGCAAAATTCTTGAAAAAAATCATATACCATCAGAACCTGGCGTATAAAAAATAAAAATATGAAGGAAAAAAAGTTAATCGACCCGTTTACTCACACCTAAAACACGGAATTTTGTGAAGCTTTGGATGTAATATAAGCTACTTATCATTGTACTCATATTCATTTTGCTTAAAAATGCACCATGAATGAGATATATGCAGTTTTTTGGGCCAAAATATGACGTGGCCGCGGAACGCGCTGTGATTGGTTGTGACGTAGTCAGCGCAGAAACATCCCTTCCGCTTCCTTCTCTACCCCGCTTCCTCGCCTATATAGCTGGACAAAGAGAACACACTGTTTGTTATGTGCCAATCTGCTAAAACACCACGATTAAAACACCAGAGAATGTTCATATCTGTGTCCAAAGACAAGAAAAAAAGTAAACAGTGGTGGATGTCTACTATAGGCGTGATTCCCCTGAGGGAACACACATGTTACTCGTGTGTGTGTGTGTGTGTGTGTGTGACACTGCGTGTGTGTAGTATACATAGTACTACGTACGGATTGGTGATTGGTGTTTGTCTGTGTATGCAGTGATGAAGTAACAAACGCCTACACACACACATGCACACACACATACACAACACACGCAGCGTTGTGTTATTGTGACTGTTGTGGGCACGGGAAGCATCCAAAAGAACATAATAACATAAGAAAATAAGGAAGCTACAAGAGGCCGTGAGACCTACACGAGGTAGTTCCTGTAGTGATTGTGAATTTCCCCTTCATCTAGGGCCCTAGGCGATTCATTATGTACTCTTGACGAACTCATAGAAAAACAGGTATAGAGTGAGAGCGCCTTCCACCCACCCACACACACACACACATCTGATCAAGAGCACACTGCGCCTTCCACACACACACATATGTATATATATATATATATATATATATATATATATATATATATATATATATATATATATATATATATATATATATATATAATATATTAATATATATATTATGTGTGTGTGTGTGTGTGTGTATTTACCTAGTTGTATTTACCTAGTTGTAACATACAGGAAAAGAGCTATGCTCGTATTGTCCCGTCTCCTAATCTACTATTATCCAGCTTGCCTTTGAAGTCCTGAATACTTCTTGCATTGTGTGTGTGTGTGCGTGGAAGGCGCAGTGTGCTCTTGAAGGATGTGTATGTGTGTGTTGGTGGAAGGCGCTCTCATTCTACCTGTTCTTCTATGAATTCGTCTATGATGTGTATGTATGTGTATTGGTGGAAGGCGTTCTCATTCTACCTGTTCTTCTATGAATTCGTCTATGATGTGTATGTATGTGTGTTGGTGTAAGGCGCTCTCATTCTACCTGTTCTTCTATGAATTCGTCTATGATGTGTATGTATGTGTGTTGGTGTAAGGCGCTCTCATTCTACCTGTTCTTCTATGAATTCGTCTATGATGTGTATGTATGTGTGTTGGTGTAAGGCGCTCTCATTCTACCTGTTCTTCTATGAATTCGTCTATGATGTGTATGTGTGTGTACGTGTTGGTGGAAGGCGCTCTCATTCTACTTGTTCTTTTATGAATTCGTCTATGATGTGTGTGTGTGTGTGTGTGTTGGTGGAAAGCGCTCTCATTCTACCTGTTCTTCTATGAATTCGTCTGATGTGTGTGTGTGTGCAGGTGGAAGGCGCTCTCATTCTATCTGTTCTTCTATGCGTTCGTCTATTTGTCTAGCTGTAGGCTACATGTCATTGTAGGTTCATTTGAGCTCTTTGTAAGGAGTTGCGATGCCTAAAGTCATCACTTGCCTGTTGTCATGGGTCACTTGTCCCTGTCTAATCACTTCTTACTTATAAACTACAACTGAAATATTCACAAACACAGTGAAAACCTACCACAAAACTTGAAGGAGGATTATTGGCCATCTTGCGGTAGTAGGGGTAATGCAAGTTAATGTTACTGTGGAGCGGCCCGCTGCGGCCGCTTGACAACTCTGCGTTGTTGACGTCACAACATGGCGCCGGTCGTTTTGGGGCGCACAAATTTTCCTCCACTTAAAATGGCTGTATCATCAAAAATACTGCTCACATCGAAAATTCAGCATCACTGCCCTACTATATGAGTCTTGAAGATTTCCAATCTATCGTTACCCCAAGTAGAGTAAATGGATCCATTACTCACTCATAGACCACTGTATACCTGGACTGCACACGCGACAATGTTTTGAATTGCGGGGCTGTATAGGGGCCTGCGGGGCGCCCGACAAAGAGATATAGTGGTCTATGGACTATCATATAGACTGGTTTATCAGTATATATGATATACTGTAATCTTCGTAAATGTTTGTTCTATAATATTATCAAATAAAAAACAGTAAAACACGCTAAAGAAATGCCATTACGAAACTATGAAGAAATATGCATGAACTTTACATGTTAATTCACTTAACTCTTCGCCATTTAAAACTTTGCGAGTCAACTTTTATCATGAAGGGTATCAATAGAAGCGCAATTTTATTAGCTTTCCATTGCTAGATTTCGTTATCTGATAAATTAATTAGAACCATGCATAAATTAGTGTTAACTAAATAGATAAAATCATCAATCGGGTAATTTTCCCGATTGATGATGTTATTTATTTACTTATATATTTCGTTTTCTGATACATGAATTAGCACCATGTATAAATTAGCGTTGACTAAATAAATAACCTAATCAATCAGGAAGATTACCTGGTTGATGATTTTATTTATTTAGTTAACGCTAATTTATGCATGGTTCTAATTAATTTATCAGATAACGAAATACATCAATGGAAAGCTAATAAAATTGCGCTTCTATTGATACCCTTCATGATAAAAGTTGACTCGCAAAGTTTTAAATGGCGAAGAGTTAAGTGAATATTAAGTTCATGCATATTTCTTCATAGTCTTGTAATGGCATTTCTTTAGCGTTTTTTACTGTTTTTTATTTGATAATATTATAGAACAAACATTTACGAAGATTACAGTATATCATATATACTGATAAACCAGTCTATATGATCCGTATATATATATATATATATATATATATATATATATATATATATATATATATATATATATATATATATATATATATATATATATATATATATATATATATATATATATATATATGTATATATATATATATATATATATATATATATATATATATATATATATATATATATTATGAATCCGAGCGGCCCTCGGACTTCAGGCCCTTGTACGACAGGCCGATATTCCGTGCGCAGTCCAGGTATACTCACTGTATCAAAATTGGAACCGAAAATAGAAAGAGGAGCAAAATTCTTGAAAAAAAGTCATATGCCATCAGAATCTGGTGTATAAAAACAAAAAAACTAAATTATGAAGGAAAAAAAGAATATCAGGAAAAAAAGTTAATTATCGTAATCACTGTATCAAAATTGGATATGATCACATCAACCAAAGCATCTTAGCTCACCCAGACATTCTTCAATTCGAAATCTCGGCAGTATTTCTGAAGATTTGTTTTGGTGAAATGACTGTTGAGGTCTTCTTAGTAGGGTTAGCCAGGGAGGGTTCACAAACCAGTGCCTCAGGTTCACAAGGTTCGGATATATTTGTTGTGGTTGACGCCATAATTTTAGTTTCTGTAACTGGTCAAATTTTTTATCCAACATTATGCGGAATATAGTACTATTTACTTGCTTTTCCTTATATTCATTTAAGAGTCTTTACACAGAAAGCGCTGATATCCTTATGTGTCTATAATATCAGGCTTCAGAAAGGCTACGCAAACAGCAAAATACTTAAATGTAGGAGCTCCATGGCACACGATCACTTGCCACCAGCCAGTCTCAGTCCCGAGAGAGAGAGAGAGAGAGAGAGAGAGAGAGAGAGAGAGAGAGAGAGAGAGAGAGAGAGAGAGAGAGAGAGAGAGAGAGAGAGAGAGAGAGAGAGAGAATAGGCAGCAGTGTGATATGCGCCAATTCCTATGCAACAATAAAAGATACTTTGGTATAAACTTGAGGTGACTGCAACAGAATGTCGACCGTTTGTGCGTAATAATGTATTGTGATTTTGTCCTACGTCCATCTCGCTGACCCGCCGAGCAGATTTTCAGGCGCCGACCGATTTTTAGTATATGAAGGCCACCGTTGACGGGATCCCATGAGTTTACCCTTCAAAGAGAATGACATTTGAAGGCATAAAAAGAGAATACGTAGGGCGGAACTGCACCCGAAATTCTGAAATTCCGTTTCTCTATTATGCCCAGTGCGTAAAGGTTGGTGTTGCTTAATATCAGTGAATGTCGTTCATGTTTCCCAGTTTGTTTTGCTTCACAGTCACTGTCGAAGCGAAGGGGCAGACGCTCCGACAAATTGTATAATTTCCCAACGCACCGCCGAGATGGTACGTCTCCCGATGCCTATCATGATAACTCATATTTATTATCCATGTACTATTGGTTTATATATGTAGCCTACGTATACGTACATATATATGTATGTATGAATGCATCTATCTATCTATCTATCTATCTATATCTATATATCTATATATCTATATATATCTATATAAATATATGTATATATATATATACGTATATATATATATATATATATATATATATATATATATATATATATATATATATATATATATATATATATATATATATATATATATATATATATATATATATATATATATATATATATATATATATATATATATATATATATATATACAATGGCAATAGATAAATAAAAAATCAAATAAAAATCTCTCTCTCTCGCTATCACAGTCACACACACACACACACACACACACACACACACACACACACACACACACACACACACACACACACACACACACACACACACACACACACACACACACACACACACACACACATATACAGTCACACACACACACACACTTTCGCCAGGCCAGCAGATAATGTCCTCACCTACAATCCACAAGTCATAGGCTTGAGCTGGGCACGATAATTTTCAATCTTTCATAGTAAAAATCGGGCAGTTAGTGTCTTCCTTTATATTAGTGCAGTGTTTCTTAACCTTATTACCACCACGCCCCCTTTAGTAGTGGGTCCTTGCCTCCATGCCCCCCCTATCTTCACTTCTTAAACCAAGGTATTGCAAAATAATCCTGAATCCGAAAGAAAAACTGAAAAAAATGCGTGTTTTTAGCACTTTTATTGTACACATAATTATTATTTAATATTAACACCTTATTATACCCAGCATATTTATTTAGATCACGTTTAATAATAATTACTATTCAAGTTATCATTACTATCTATTAAATAGTAATATAATAATAATAGTAAAAAAAAAAATGATATTAATGATGTTAATGATAATGATAATAATAATGACAATAATGATAACATAATAATGATAATAATGAAAATTATAATAATAATAGTAATAATGGTAATTTTGATAAGAAAATGATAATAGTAGTAGGGGAGGCGGTAAAGGAGTGGTAAGCGTCTCCGACTGGCGTTCTCGGTGACCCGAGTTCGATCCCCGAAGAAACCCAAAACCTTTCTGCATCGTCGAGTGGCCTACCGTAGATAACAGTGAAGTCGCCAGTTCTACGTTTCTTTGTTATTTACAGACGTGTGGTGGCGTTAATACTTACATTTCTACATCCATGATTTCAGGAAAGTTAGAAGGGTCTATCTGGAAGGTCTGTGTCATTTTGTGTCTTCATCTGTGTCATATTAGGGCTATAAATGAACAAATTACAAAAATAAAACCGAGTGGCGACCTCACTATACCAACTACAGTAAAGTCGCCAGCTAGTATTTTAACCCAACAGTTGAGTCGCCACTCTGGGGAATTCAGGGAAATTAGAGGTAAAGTAAAACAAGTCTATATATATATATTAGCTGCGGAAGATGCTTGGATATATAAAAATTACTCTGCCAACGTGAAAATAAGTTCTATTCAAGTTTGAAAGATCTGGCAAGTCTGCGTCCTGTCGCCCGAAAAGCTACTGTTTACTGTCTGTCATCGCGCGAAGAAAAACGTGAGAAGCAAAATGCGCAACAGTTATATTTGCAGATACAAAGCATAAAACAACGCTGAAACAGGGTAGATTATACAGCCATGATATAAACTACTGTGTAACATCTTCAGTGGCACATAAAAATCAGTAGTAATGCTATAATTCGTAATATTTGGCGCCTGGCGACTTCACTGTTATCTACGGTAAGAACACCCACATGCCCTGCCCATCAACTCTACCTTCGATTGCGTGTGCATCGGAGCACACAGGGGGGCGGCATGAACCTCTAATCACAGGCGTCACTATAAGAATCCTGCCTGCGCCACCACGGGCGAGGACCAATCATCACAGCCCTCAAGTGAACCTCCAGAGCCTACCATCCGAACCCTGGGTCACCACTGCCTACAGGCGCTGTAGGCACAAATGTAAAAAAACGAAGAAAAAAAAGGTAATGATAAAAATAATTATAATAATATCAATAATAATAGTAATAATAATGACAATAATAACAACAATCACAACAATAATAATGATGACAACAATAATGATAATGATGATAATATTAATTCTGATCATAATAACAATAATGGTAGTAATAATAAAATAAAAATATACTATTGCATAAAAGTCTAGGGAGTCAGTGAAACCTGGCACAGCGTCACCGCAGCGTCTTTCAGCCACACTTACTGCTCTGTAGCGACTTTCTTCGCTCACCGTCCCGCGTGAGCTTCATGTTAAAGCGAAGGCCGAGCTTCAGGTTGAATACTTGACAGTTTTTCCTTGTTCTCTCTTGGCTCACGCCCCCGTAGGTAATTACCTAGTGGGTACCTAGGGGGGGCGTGCGTAATGGCCACTCCTCCCTAAGGGGGCGCAACCCCCAGGTTAAGAGCCGCTGTTTTAGTGTGTCCACACAGCTATTATCTTAAGAATATAAATGTATATTTGTCCATGATGGATGAAGCTTGGGATACTGCAGTCACCAAGGGACATTATTTTTACGTAGAAAGAAAAATATCATTTTGTTGCTATTATCTGGTAAATCCGCATCCATGGAGGCGGATGCAGATGTTGAAAATAATGCGGATGCGGATTTAAATATCCGGTCCACCTCGAATTATTGTTATTATTATTATTATTATGGCTATGAGCTGGGTTATGAGTGGGGACCGGATTTATAGTTTTTCAACTAAAACATATTTTTTCAATTATTCGGGGTTGAAAAAATGATTTCGATGTCGGAAAAATTATTTAAAGGGAAGGATTTAAAAGAATTATTTTTTCCTTTTAATATTCCTGTTTTCAATGTTTTTTTGCTCAATCTGCACTTCTATTTGGCTGCGAACCCGCTCCGGAATAAACCCAGATGGAAAATATATATTTTTCCGACAATCTTTGGCACTTTCTACTAAAATTTTCGTTCAGCTGGGCATTTTTTTGCTGACCGCATAGGAAACCCTTGGACGCACCTCACCTAACAGCTTCGGGTGATGGAAGATGCTTGATAGCGAATTACGTCTGTTCCCGGAACGAAGGGAGACATTGTGAAGAGCAAACTCAGAGCTGTTATGCAGCAGAGCCCTGGATTCGGAACCATCAAGCAATTCAATCCACGAGTTCTGAGCAATGAGGAAGGTGATCTACCTAAAGGAAAGTCCCCCATGGACGCAGCAGGGGCCAAAATTCACACCTCTCACAGCAGTGGATGTCGAGAGCTTATTTTTTCTTTTATATATACCGCACGATTCTCGCCGACAACGGGCGCAACCTCACAAAAGAAAACGTCCGAAATATCATCGTGACGAATGTTTTTTTCAATCGATTTGTGACGAACGAATTATACTTTATGTGGTGGATTAAACTAGTATAAAGTTTTTTCAATAAATTGAGTTTGCGAGTACAATAGATCTGTTCATTGAAAAATGTAAATATGTTAAGTTAGCTAATATATTTTGAAAAAAATATTAGACTCTAAAATTATTATTATTGTTGTTTTTTTTGGAATTTAAGAAAAATATAAATAACCATTTTTTTTCAACAAGAAATCCGATCCCAAGTTACAAGTGATGGAAACCGTCTTCTTACAATATTGTTCGTTAAAGAGGATGTAGCTACTGAGTTGTTTTTTTTAGAATTTTTTTTTATGAAGAAAATGTTACGGTTGTAATAGTAGTAGTAGAAGTTGTTGTTGTAGTGGTAGAAGTAGTAGAAGTAGTAGTAATTGTTGCTGTTGCTGTTATTGGTGTATTACGTTCAACAGCATCGATAAAAGTAGTACGTAATATCTTGTCCACAACTATCTCATCCATCCCACTCATTCACACCCGTCACTACGCCTGGCATCACGAATTCTTGCTGCTCTCCCTTCACAATACGCTCCCCTCCAATACCGCCCCCCGCACCCTCCCCCACCATAGGTTCGCGACATGTCCACCCAACAAACACGACGAGGCTATTAATCAACTTTGCCCAGCGGCCTCCTGGCGCCAGACCCGCTCCCCGCCTGACGTCACCGCCGAGGGGTGTGGTGAGTGACGCGGCGGGGAGGGCGGGGGGTGAAAGGGGGCAGGGGGAAAGGAGTTGGAGGGGAGGGTATTTGGAAGGGGTGTAATAAGTGCTATAGGAAGGGGAGATACGCAGGCAAAGCGAGTGTCGTTGGCAGTACGTGTGTGTGTGTGTGTGTTGAAGGGCGTGGTATCGTGTGTGTATGATTCACCCACGGTGTGATCATGCGCTGTACCAAAGCCTTCTCTATGTAATACATACAGACGGCTTTGGCTGTACACGCAAACTTCAGCTGTTACACTCTCGGATAGAGCTTAAAGCTCATAGAGACCAATCTTTGGGTAAAGTTGGCACCTAACACCACACACTCCCAATCCGCTTACTCAAGGGGGACAGTACTGTTTGCGCTGTCAGCTAAAAACTCTAAGAGCTTGGGTGGACCTAGAATTCGCTTCCGAGTGAACGCCAGACGGAGATGTTTCCATCAGACCATACAAATAGTGCGTGAGCGATTGGTTATTCACTCATGGTCTTCATGATGAGCTAGACTCATGAACGTCATCTGCTATCTTGCAGGGGAGAGCTTTAGAGCTCATAGAGAGTTATGGGTAAGGCTCGAACATAATACACCACACACCCCATCCATGCCCTTCCTCAAGGGGTAACAAGGTGCTCGCTTTTGTCAGTATGTATATATATGTGTGTGTGTGTGTGTGTGTGTGTGTGTGTGTGTGTGTGTGTGTGTGTGTTTGTTTGTGTGTGTGTGTGTGTGTGTGTGTGTGTGTGTTGTGTGTGTGTGTGTGTGTGTGTGTGTTTGTGTGTGTAATAATACACTCAGACTCTCATAAGTCGATCTTTGGGTAATGCTGGAATCTTACACACTACGCACACACCCCATTCCCCTGCTTAAGGGGGATAGTAACTGCTCATACTTGTCAGTGAAAAATCTCTTGAGCTGGGATTGAACGCGGGACCACAGTGGCGCGCTAATGTTTTTACTGGTAATCCACACGAGTGGTGTTGTGTATGTGTGAAGAGAGAGAGAGAGAGAGAGAGAGAGAGAGAGAGAGAGAGAGAGAGAGAGAGAGAGAGAGAGAGAGAGAGACGTGGAAGGGAGGGATAGATGGGATGAGGAAATACGGAGGGGCTTGATAACAGTGTGAGAGAGGTTGGGCGAGGAAGTATAAGGTGGGGGATTCATGGGATGGGGTGAAGTAAGGGCTTGGGGGGGTGGGGGTGGGGGGGGAGGGCGTGGATGAACTTGCGGGCGAGCTTGGGTGAACGTGTCTCAGTTGGTTTCTGAACCAGCGAATAACACTCCCCGAACCACCGACCCCTCCCCCCTCCTCCCTTCCCCTCCTCCCTTCCCCCCCACAGATATCATCAAGTCCGAACTCTTACACTGCTCGCGTTCCTCCCTCCTCGTTTCTAGCCTCGCCGTCGGCTATAACCCCGGCTGCCTCAACACGCTTCTTATTGACCTCAGTAACTCTATTTACTGCATCTATGTAAGAGGGAAAAATATAGTGCAATTTGAAAAGAAAAGGGTAAAAAATAAATGCTGAATCGCAACTCACCCCGGATTGCTTGTTGGGCTCGGGAGACCAGACGGCAGACACTGACAGAACAATTTGAGAACAATTTGAGTGAGTGTTTAACAGTGGCTTGGGTAACAGGTATGGAATATTTTATGTCAGTTTATTTTATTCCTCTGTTCATTCATCTGTTAAATGTTAAGAGGCGCTTCCTTGTACGAGTATGTATAGGCCATAATGCTATATGTGTCCAGCGGTGCAGATGTTGCTTGTGGTTGCATTGGTGGCTGATTAACCCCTGACTCTGGACTGCGGAGATCCTACCTTATCAATAATAGAGATGTAAATTATTTCTTTTCCTGTTTCTTATGTATTAGTGGCTCATATATTGGCTGGTTTTTATTGACTGCAGCAATCCTATACTTGACGGAAGAAACTTACCTTACTTCCTTCCTCCTTACTTGCTGGGTTTTTTTTTAAGAGTGTGTATGTCGCAGTGTCTGTTATTCACCCATTGTCTTGTCCACGCGAGCTGGCTCGCGATCGACAGTTTCACCCTCGCAGTGCGAGCTTGGAGCTCATTATTACCGATCTTTAGGCAATGCTGGGACCTCACACACCCCCATCCCCTTGCTCAAGGGGGACAGTAACCGCCCGAATTTGTCAGTGAAAAATCCCCGGGAGCGCGATGATTCGAACCATCTACCCACAGAATGGGAGACCAGTACGTTATCAACCTGACCATCGCGCGGTGTGTGTGTGTGTGTGTGTGTTGAGGTTGGCAATGGGCGTGGCTGAGGTCGAAGGGCGCGTGTAATTACAGGCTGCGGGAAGGGAAACACACGGAAAGAACAACTGAGTCGTCATCATTATGAGGAAGACAGGCAGGCATCAACACATCAATTTCCCGGGAGATGTTTGAGATGTTTTAGAGCGCCAGGTTGTGCTGTACGTACATACATACACACCGTCCTGTCATGATCAGAGTGGGCGGTCATAGTACTCGCACACCCCTCACCTGCGTCTCTCTGTCTCCTGCCACACACCGGCCGTCACTCGGGGGTCAAGGCGAGGTTGGAGGAACGTGCACGCGCTGTACGTTCCAATTACCATCGTTTCGGCACCTGTACGTAATGCTGGTTTCATGCAGACGGTTTGTAAGGAGTTGAAAATGCCTCAATTGCTTTCTGAACTAGCGAATAAGACTCCGACCCGCCGCGCCATCCCCCCTCCTCCTTCCCAGTCCTCCTACCATACTGTACTCAGAACTCACTGCTCGTGTTCCTCCCTCCTCGTTTCTAGCGTCGCCGTCGGCTATCACTCCGGCTGCCTCAACACGCATCTCATTGACCTCAGTAACACTATTTATACAAGGGAAAAATGTAGTGCAATCATGCGTTTGAAAGAAAAGGGGGAAAAAAATGCATGTTAGATAAATTGGCTAACTCGCAACTCACCCCGGTTTGCTCCAGCCGCCCAACTTGTCGGATGGCGCTCAGTCTTCAACACGCCGGACCACGATGAAGTTGGTGGTGAGGTGAGGCTGGCAGACCGGGTGCCCGCGTGATGGATAGACACCGACACGCTCGGGAATGACATAACTTGAGGCCAGTGACTATGCCGCTCAGGAAGTTCAGGACTGTGTTATCAAAATTACTTCCTAAAAACAAATCTAAATGCTCTTCATTTACTTCCAAACAATGTTAAAAGATAGTAAACTTTTGAACAAGAAATTTTGTTGGAAGTAGCACCGCGTGTGATGGAAGCTTAGCATGCCGCGGCGAGTACAATGGCCTTACTGATAACACTGTGTTTATCAGCAGGTCACATTTGAATCCGTATCGGAGAGATAAGACGCGCAGTATGAGTGAACGCACCAACGAGTGTTGACGTGCGCCTCTCATGGTGACGAAACTTAGTGTGTGATAGATAGTGAAGAAAGAATTGAGGATTGAAAAGTCATAGCGAAGTGTGTGTGTGTGTGCCTAGGATGGGAGGCCGCGGGTGGGCGGTGGCGCCGGGCCGGGCAGGTGTGTGTGCGTGGTGCCTGCTGCTGCTGCTGCTGAACCTCCTCCTCGTGCAAGGTAGGTACTCTGCCTCCAAACTGGCCTGTCGTTTTACCTGTCGATGGTAATTATTAAAGTGAATTAGGCTCTTCCTGCTGTCATTTCTTGCCATTTCTGAATGATTTCTACTTCAGTCTGTGGTGAATGTAGACTCTTCTGCTAGTTTCCAGTGAGAAAAAAAACTAAATTACTCCATCAAAAAAACATCATATTTGGTAGAAAAAAATATAGTTGAGCCCTGAAATAAGAGAGCCCAGTTTTCGTTGATAATTACCAAAGAGCTTACACGTGTGTCGCGGACGTGCTGGGGACGGGGTGGGGAGAAGCGTCATTTAGGTGTTACTTGTATGTAATACTTTAGTTGCTGCTTCTTAGGAGACTCACCTTCAAAGTGGCATTGCTCTATTTACGCACGCAAGGCATTACACTGACAGTCCTCAGTAATTAAGAGACCCTGCGTCGGGAGCCAAGAAAGTCAGAAAAGTATATACAGTTTTGGTAGTATTCAGCGTCGGCAGCCAGCCCGCACATGTGAGTCACGTCAACACGGGCCGAGCAGCAGGAAGGTGTTTTATACTTCACAAAACTAATCACTTTGTTTACCTGTAGAGAGGGCTAGAGGAGCTTTCTGCTGACGTATTTTCCGTCCATAGAATACATGGAGGAGCAGGGAGATTGAATAAAAAGGTGAAACATATGAACCAATGTACATAATCACATCTAAATATTATATTGACGTTGTGTATTCTTATATGAATCGTATAGTTAATGAAGTTCAGTTGATATTTATCTTGCATTATTAACATTTTTTCGAACTGTGGAATGATATGTATTCTAAGAATCATGGAGAAGTAGGCAAAATAAAGTGAAATTATGAATAAGGCCTGTGCAATAACACCCTGTTAAAAACGTTGATTTTCTATAAATCTATTCTCATCGTTCGATACTGAGCAAGACAGGGTTTTGTAGAGGAAGGTTTGCCGATTTTACGTACAGTTCTGAGTTCCCTATTTGTTTGTTATGGTTGTCGTGATGAGACAATTACAACTGTCGAGTAGGAAAGCTGCCGTATATAAAGGAGGTAGTGGTGCTCTCAGGGCAAAGGAAAGAACCATATTCTATTGGCGTTTTCTGCGGGGATCCTGATTGCAACCGAAAAAATTTCGGTTGCTCAAATTTCGATCCCTGTTCAACCATCCAGGGAAGATGATTGGCCCGACCCGCAATCATTTGTTGTTATTGTTGTGACCGTTTGCAATCGAAAATTTTCCGATTGCAACCAAAAATCCCCCGCAGAAAACGCCTGTTTCTTAGAGGAGTGGTGAGGCGTGACGATGCATATGGTGTTTTGGAGGACGGGAAGGAGGAGGAGGAGGAGGAGGAGGAGAGAATTCGAATCCACGAAACCACTGTGAGAATGTTGTCATTTGGTATCCATTGCACATCGTTTTGTCCGAACCGTTAACCGGCCACAAGCGACGTCAGTATCGTCAGTCAAAGGCCGTTACTGTAATTTCATCGACGCCTCATCGTCTATGTATCGATCAGGGCGGCGCGGGTTTGGGTCACGCCGGCTGTGCCTCGCGGAGGGCGCGGCCAGGGAACGGACGCCCGGGCACTGTGGTATCGCAACATTCCTATTACACGCCATGAGGCATACTTCATAGTGTCACTCACGTCGGGAGCTATGTATAGATATGTGTGTGTGTGTGTGTTAGTTTGCTTGCTTGTTCAACACAGACACCACATCGTTATGATATTTCCTTTCCTTCTTTTTCCCCAACTTGAGTCAGTAGTAAAGCATAACATTTCCAGGCATGTTTTCCGGTCACCTCGTTTTCTGTTCAACGAGCAACATTCCCAGGCGAACAAGCTTCATCTCTCCCTGGCTTTACAGCGGCTTGGTATTTAGAAGATAAAGAAACTAACAAAACATGAATACAACTCCGATGATCTTAATGCAATACGAGGCTTTGGAGAATTTCGAAGGCATCTTATTTTCACGTAAATTGTCACAGTGGAAATAACTCAATACTCCATGAACCTATTTCTGAGTAGGCGTGATGGCGAGCGTAGGGGAGGAGGAAAACAGAAGAGATGAGGAAGAAGGAACTGAGGAGGGGAAGGAGGAGGAGGAGGAGGAAGGGAGGGATAAAGGAGAAACTACAGAAACACCTTATTTTTACCTCAACATTTTGACGACA
>JACEEZ010006982.1:665000-670000 GCA_016584305.1 Chionoecetes opilio | reverse complement strand
ATATTTCCTTTGCTATAAAGAATCGTATTTGTTCAGCCATAAAATTACGAAAAGTAACTGAATGCACCAAGTTTGCTGGTGGACAAGGATACCAAACATGTCATATCTATAAAATATTGCTTATATTCACTAAAAATCGTCTAATAGTACCCAACTTACAATGGAAATTACGTTCTGGGTCTCAAGGGGTTAATGTAAACAATTTTATTCTACTTATATATTTTGATACTATTTAAAAAAAAAAAAGATGATCCACTTTTTAAGTCATATGTGTAATGAATAACTGTTTAAATAAAAAATAAAAAATGAGGTGTGTGCCGCGCCTCAGCAGTGGTGGCTCAGCACAGCATGCAGCGAGTGACCTGCCTTGACCTGGCCTCACTTTTCCCTTACAACACACGCACACACAAGGGGTCAGGGAGGCAAGACGCAGCGGTGGGGTCTCGGTGCTGTGCTGCTTTTTTAAATTGTTTTTTTAAAGGTAAATTGCTTAAAAGGTAGATAAGTGAAGACAGTAAATAGTCAGGATGTTTAAGGACACGAGTTAAGTCTTTCCCATGAGTGCTTGTTTTTTATTATTATTATTATTATTATTATTATTATTATTATTATTATTATTATTATTATTATTAAAAGGTAGATAAGATAAGGCAGGAAATATTCAGGATGTTTGAGGAGACGATTTAAGTCTTTTCCATGAGTGCTTGTTTTTATCATTGTTATTATTATTATTATTATTATTATTATTATTATTATTATTATTATTATTATTATTATTATTATTATTATTCTTCTTCTTCTTAAAAGGTAGATAAGTTAAGACAGTCAATATTCAGGATGCTTGAGGACAAGTCTTTCCCATGATTGCTTGTTATTGTGCAGGCCGCCTCGCCCCTCCCTCCATTCACCGCCCTGCCATTGCACTGACCTACACAACAGTTATATCGAGAGTCTTTCCTTTAAGCACGAAGATAGACAACGCGTTTTCTTTTTATATTTTCTTTGTTTTTAACCCCTTGACGCCCAGATCCTTCCTTTCATATATAAAATCGTCTGTTGTTAGCATTAAAATTACTAAAAGTAACTTAATATACCAAATTAGGTAGTGGACAAGGATACTAAATAGGCCATATCTATAAAATATTGCTTATAGTCACTAAAAAATCGTCTAATGGCCTACCTAAATTACAATGGAAATTACGTTCTGGGCCTCAAGGGGTTAATGTATTTTTCTCTCTCTTCGAATGACGCGCCACTGCCCTCCTCTCCTTTTCCGGTCAAATCCAACTTCCTCCACAGGTTTTGGCGTCCGTTCCTTCATACACACACTCTCGTACGCACCAGAACGATGCCACCATTGAATACAGATATCCATTTGTATTTTTATATCCGCAATAACCTGCAGTGTGGGGGCTGTGCTTTCATTGAATCTCTCATTGAAGGTGATCGACCACTTTAATATTATACTACGGTGCCCCAGCCAAGCACAAATGGACCTGCAGTAACACACACACAAACACACGCACACACACACACACACACACACACACACACACACACACACACACACACACACACACACCACACACACGCACAACCACACACACACGCACAACCACACACACACACACACACACACACACACACACACACACACACACCAACCACACACACACACACACACACGCACACACAACCACACACACACACACACAACCACACACACACACACACAACCACACACACACATACACACACACACACAACCACACACACACACACACGCACACACACGCGCACACAACCACACACACACAACCACACACACACACACACAACCACACACACACACACACACACACACACACACACACACACACACACACACACACACAATATAACAGTGTTCAGACAGATGACAAATGACTTATTTTGCATCTGTGAACTTGCACTTTCGCTTCATCAAAGGAATGAAACACCTGGGTAATTAACAGGAACTACCACGTGTAGATCTCATGGCCTCTTGTAGCTTGCTTATTTTCTGATGGTTTTTATGTTCTTATGTAATTGGGGGCCGCCGTAAAATCGAGATGGTGTCGAGGCGGCTGGCACGGGGTCGCGATGGAAGCAGTGACCTCAGGACATTGCAAGGCGTCCGGGCAGCTTTACGACTTGCACTCCACCAAGATTACAAGGGAAGTGCAGGGAAGAAAAATCTTTTGTTTTTTCCATTTGGATTCCCGCGCAGGGGGGGGGGGGGATGGGGGGAAGCCAGATTGAATGTGAAGAATGAAAGAAAAACCCTGGGATGGTGGACGAATATCAGGAGAGAGAAAAATTAGATTGAATAATAGAATAGAAAAGATATATATAGAATCGGTGTTTGTGGTAATTTCTTTTCCTTTTTTCTTTTCTATTCTGTTTTTCGTCGACGCCTTTCTCTGTGGCTCTATTATGGGGACGACCCTCCACCGCCACCCCACCACCACCACCACCACCAGTTAAAGGCAAGCTTCCTACCTCAGATGAAAGTCAGATTTCTAATGGAGTTGATTTCTTTAGTAGCGTCACAAAGCGTGTAGTGGCGGGTCCCGGCATTATGGGAGTGATGTCTCCTGGCGTGATTATGTTGTCGGATGCTGGTGACGACCCGGAGAGCGACCTCTTGGGTGCCCTGTGCTTGGTGGTGGTGGTGGTGGTGGTGGTGGTAAGCGATGAATGAGTGTGCCATGGTGGTGATGAGAACAGTGTTTTGGCATCGCATCTTCCCTTTATCTAAGGTTGATTCTTTAGTGATAGCTTTGTGAATACGTGATTGAGGGTATGTTTTCCTTATTTTCTTCTATTCATCTCTTAGAAATATCATCTGTAGGCTTTGTGAATATGTGATCGAGGGTTTATTTTCTTCTATGCATCTCTTAGAAATATCATCTGTAGGCGCGTAAGCAAGAAAAACAATAATTGATACTGTATACGTTTAGAGCCTGCCTTACCACACATTACCACATTACCAGCTAGAGTTGAGGTGAGGTACATATGTAGGTGTGATAGGTGCACAGGAAGGGGTTGTGCTTACAGGCATCAACTTCCCTCCAGCCTATTGTCCTCTCCCCTACACTGATATTCCTAAAGTTGTTCACCTGTATACCTACCCTCGCCAGCTCCAACCGTCATCAGAAGTGAATTATTCTTACTATGTCCCCGTCTCCCGTCCATCCCAGCAAGATGCCTCCCCCTCCCCTCTTTCCGGCAGCCCCTCTCGTATATGATCAAACACACGTCTGCTACACACACTGGCAACACTCCCCAACTGGAGCGGCTGTTTTTCCGATAACTAGCGTAATAGGGAGTTTGTTTCCGGCTGATGACAGAGGAAAAGGGGCCGATATGAGAAAATAGACGTTGGAAAAAAAAGAAGAGGAATGTTTTAAGAAAAGAACGAGGTATGTGAAATTGGAAATCTGTAAAAGGGGAACGAGTCTTGATCGGGGAATGCATATTTCTTATTCAGATTCAGACGCGACGTACGGAAGGGAGGAAACATGAGCTGGTTTGGAAAATATTATGAGGTTGATCGAATAGGAGGTTCTGAAACGATCGGCGCGGGATAACAACTATAAATGACTTGACTTAACAAGATAGATTTGTCCTTGTTGACTACATGAGCGAGTAAGGGAAGGGAGGAAGGGAAGTGATGTGTTGCTCCGTGCTGTGGTGGAGGGGCGGGAGGGGCGTGGGGGGAGGGTGGCAGGGGACGTTAGGAGTCGGTTATATACAGGTGTTCAGTGCAGGTGGTGGCGCTGAACATCTGCTGGCAAAGTCTCGCAGCGGCCAGCACGCGCCCTGCCTCCCGCTGTATATCTGCCGGACTGAGCAAGGAAGCGGGTTTAGCGGAAGTACAAGGACTATATAGTATTGTGTAACGGGCATTTTCTTATCCATTTATTCCTATTTCCTTTACTTCTCTGTAGAATATTTGTCCATACATGCACATACGTACTGTACATATTTCGGTTAATCATTTATAGTTATAATAATAATAATAATAATAATAATTTTATTCTCACCCGAAGGCATACAAGAAAAACAACAACATAATATATAGACGAGGGAATGAACTTAAGTACTAAAGCAAATAATTATGTTAGTACTGTGATTATTCTCTTATTTATCTATATTAATTAATCTATGTATGTACTATGTATGTATTTATGTATCTATCTGTCTGTCTATGTCTGTGTCTCTACATGTATTACCTGTCCCAACCGCGCGAGGTGAACGACCCGATATAGCTACACAGTTGAGTCCTGACACGTCTGCATACACATTGCTAACAACCGTGGCAGCAGCGGGTGTACAAAGGTCTTGAACTCTGTAGCGCCCTATTGTACCTCCCCCACCCCCCATCAGCACCCATCCCACCATTCGTGCCCACCCCGCCCACCTCCCTTCTCTTCCTCCCCCCACCCCACCCAACAGTCCTCGCAATAGTCCCTCACCCCTCACCCGCCACCCATCATGCCACCCGCCACCCCAGTCTGTCACGCACCTCAGGAACACCCAACACCCAGGCTGCTCGTCAGTTTGTTCCTTGCGTGGACTAGCAAGCAGTGTTTACTAATGTATCCACCCTAACCTACCGTCCCTCCCCATTTTTTTTCTCTCTCTCTCTCTCTCTCCTCTCTCTCTCTCTCTCTCTCTCTCTCTCTCTCTCTCTCTCTCTCTCTCTCTCTCTCTCTCTCTCTCTCTCTCCTCTCTCTCAAACACAAACACAAATACACACACACACACACACACACACAGATAGATAGATAGATAATTTATTGACCACACACACACACACACACACACACACACACACACACACACACACACACACACACACACACACACACACACACACACACACACACACACATCTATAAAGAATGAAACCTCCCCCCCCATCATTCAGACTCAAGTTCTTAATAACGTATGTACATAGACAGGAGAACAATAGA
>JACEEZ010006982.1:647500-655000 GCA_016584305.1 Chionoecetes opilio | reverse complement strand
TTTTCTCTTGCTAAATCGTTGTGGGTCGAGAGGGAGTTGAAGGCTTTGTAAATTTCGTGAATAGTCGATTGATGCGTCTTTTATCTTTCCTTGTTTTCATGTCTGTCCATTCGAAATTTTTTGCGTCAGAGTGTGTGATATCAAAGAATCCTACGGGCGGTCCAATGACATCTCGTTCTTACTACTACTAACTACTACTACTCCTACTACTACTACTACTACTACTACTCCTACTACTACTCCTACTACTACTACTACTACTACTACTACTACTACTACTACTACTACTACTACTACTACTACTACTACTACTACTACAACTACAACTACAACTACAACTACTACTACTACTACTACTACTACTACTACTACTCCTACTACTACAACTACAACTACAACTACAACTACAACAACAACTACTACTACTACTACTACAACTACAACTACAACTACAACTACAACTACAACTCCTACTCCTACTCCTACTCCTACTTCTACTCCTACTCCTACTCCTACTCCTACTCCTACTCCTACTCCTACTCCTACTCCTACTCCTACTACTACTCCTACTACTACTCCTACTACTCCTACTCCTACTTCTACTCCTACTCCTACTACTACTCCTACTACTACTACTACTCCTACTCCTACTCCTACTCCTACTCCTACTCCTACTAATACTAATACTAATACTAATACTATTTCGCCCAAAGGCAGAGACAGCAAAAAAATAAACATAATAAACAAAAAAAAGAAGGAAATAAACTTACTAAAGCAAATACTAAAGCAAACAAAAGATAATAAAAACAGGTGGGCAATATATGTGTCTCGCTAACCACTACTCTGCCATTACAGAAATAAGAAAAATAAATAATATATGTGTCTCGCTAACCACTACTCTGCCATTACAGAAATAAGAAAAATAAGTTGAACAAGGCAGCAGTTGGTCATTCTTAAAAGTTTTCTGCATCTGACTTCATACATTTCCACGGTGATGATTTAATGCGTAAAGTTTATTCGCTAAGTTTTATATATTCGTGGAAAAAGTTCGCTAAAGATGGAAAACTTGACGTGATCTTCCCTCTCATGCAAGGCAGAATTACGAGGAAAAAAGTCACATGTGTTTTGATGCGGTAAGATAGAAACCGTGTTACGAGCTTTTTTCTTTTTATCTGTTCATATTTTTGTTTTAAGAATACTATTTTTTGTACTTTGCTTATAACGTCTGACTGTGACTTGTTTTTCTTTTTTTCTTCCTCACCACGACGTTTTCTCTATCTCGTAAGTCAATTATTTTCCTCTCTCTCTCTCTCTCTCTCTCTCTCTCTCTCTCTCTCTCTCTCTCTCTCCTCTCTCTCTCTCTGCCCCTCCATAGTAGCAAGTCAATTCTTATCTGGTGACGCTCCCTTCCCTGCCTCGCTTCCCTCCGTCTCCACCACACTAGCTAATATTTTTGTTGTTCCTTATGAATGACTGTCGTTCCTACTCCCCCAACCTTTTTTTTCAGCCTTCTCTCTCTCTCTCTCTCCTCTCTCTCTCTCTCTCTCTCTCTCTCTCTCTCTCTCTCTCTCTCTCTCTCTCTCTCTCTCTCTCTCTCTCTCTCTTTCATATCTTCTCTTCCTTCTCTGGTTTCCTCTTCCACAACACACCACACACACACACACACACACACACACACACACACACACACAACACACACACACACACACACACACACACACACACACACACATGTACGTGACGGCAGTGTTTCCTATTCATATGAAGTTTGTGGGACTTTCTCTCTCCTTCTCATCTTGCGTAAGTTACAAATTTAATGAAACTTTGTATTCACACGTTGCTAACTTATTTCAACGTCGCTTTTCCCTTCTTTCTTCTTTCTTTCTCTCTCTCTCTCTCTCTCTCTCTCTCTCTCTCTCTCTCTCTCTCTCTCTCTCTCTCTCTCTCTCTCTCTCTCTCTCTCTCATTTATGTATTAATGCACGGTGTGGGAAGTGTGTGTGTGTGTGTGTGTGTGTGTGTGTGTGGTGTGTGTGTGTGTGTGTGTGTGTGTGTGTGTGTGTGTGAGAAGAGTGTGTGTATGGCGTTCTGCTCTTCTGATAACGTCAGAATAAGAGGAGAAAAGAAATTATGCGTGGAGGGTAGCGGCAACAGTTTTTTTTTCTCTAAACTTTCGAGAGAGAGAGAGAGAGAGAGAGAGAGAGAGAGAGAGAGAGAGAGAGAGAGAGAGAGAGGAGAGAGAGAGAGAGAGAGAGAGAGAGAGAGAGAGAGAGAGAGAGAGAGAGAGAGAGAGAGAGAGAGAGAGGAGTGGGAAACAGGAGGTTGGATGGTCAAAGGTTAGCGAGGTGGCGGTGAAAGGTGAATGAAATGAGGAGAAAAACGCAATGGAGGAGGAGGAGGACTTAGAATGAAGAAGAAGAATGAGGAAGAAGAGGAAAAGTAGGAGGAAGCGGATTGAATTAAATTAATACTGATGGTGAAATGTGTGTGTGTGAGTGTGTGTATGTGTGTACGTGCGTGCGCATGCATAGAGTGCGCACATGAGAGAAAGAGAGAGAGAGAGAGAGAGAGAGAGAGAGAGAGAGAGAGAGAGAAGAGAGAGAGAGAGAGAATAATAATCGGATATGACAAACATACAAACTACAAAAACTATATCGTCTCTCCTTTTAGTCCAGAAATACAACAGATAACTTAACAACAAACCCAAAACAGTCAAGCATGTTATAATATAGTGTCAGGACTTGTTCTAATAGAGTTAATGTTATAATATAGTGTCAGGACTTGTTCTTATAGAGTTAATGTTATAATATAGTGTCAGGACTTGTTCTAATAGAGTTAATGTTATAATATAGTGTCAGGACTTGTTCTAATAGAGTTAATGTTATAATATAGTGTCAGGACTTGTTCTAATAGAGTTAATGTTATAATATAGTGTCAGGACTTGTTCTTATACAGTTAATGTTATAATATAGTGTCAGGACTTGTTCTAATAGAGTTAATGTTATAATATAGTGTCAGGACTTGTTCTAATAGAGTTAATGTTATAATATAGTGTCAGGACTTGTTCTAATAGAGTTAATGTTATAATATAGTGTCAGGACTTGTTCTAATAGAGTTAATGTTATAATATAGTGTCAGGACTTGTTCTAATAGAGTTAATGTTATAATATAGTGTCAGGACTTGTTCTAATAAGTTAATGTTATAATATAGTGTCAGGACTTGTTCTAATATAGTTAATGTTATAATATAGTGTCAGGACTTGTTCTAATAGAGTTAATGTTATAATATAGTGTCAGGACTTGTTCTAATACAGTTAATGTTATAATATAGTGTCAGGACTTGGTCTAATAGAGTTAATGTTATAATATAGTGTGCCTGCTCCTATGTGTTGCAAAGGATATATAGTTACGTTTAGCAACACAGCACTGAGAGAGTTAGAAATATTGTGTGTTTAAAATGGTTTAGTGCGCTGTTGCTGGTAGATTGCCGGAAGGATAAAAATGGGTTACATAAAAATAAAGATTGTAAGCTTATTCTGAGTTTAAGGTGGAATAAAATACTTGGTGAGATATTTTCTATATTCTTTTAAGCTGTTAATTCTTGCTATATCTTTCCACTTTCCTAATCTGCTTTTGTTATGTACCGTAGATAACAGTAAAGTCGCCAGGACAACTTTTTTTTCTGTTTACAGACGTGTGGTGGCGTTAATACCTACATTTCTACATCCATGATTTCAGGAAAGTTAGAAGGGGCTATCTGGAGAGTCTGTGTTATTTTGTGTCTTCATCTGTGTCATAGTATGGCTATAAATGAACAAATGACAAAAATATCTACAAAGTGGCTACCAACAGTAGAGTCGCCATCTAGTGTTTATTTACTGAGTGTCGTACCGCTGTCGTCGTCGCCCGAAAAAAAGCGCGTAGCGAAATTTGAAACCGTCTATACTTGCAGATACAAAGCATAAAACAATACAAAAACAGGGTAGATTATACAGTCATGATATAAACTACTGTGTTTCATCTTCAGTGGCACATAAAAATCAGTAGTAATGCTATAATTCGTAATATTTGGCGGCTGGCGACATCACTGCAGGTGGCGACTTTACTGTTATCTACGGTAGGATTATTATTGTTATTATTATCATCCTTACCATTGTTACTATCACTAGCATTATTAATACCATCGTTATCATTGTTGTTATCATTACTAAACATAGTCACAGGCGGTGAATGAATATCGTACTGGAATAAAATAAAAGGACGAGAATGCAGAGGAAACCGAGCAGAGTGAGATAAAATGTAAAGGAAGAGAATGCAGAGGAAACCGAGCAGAGTGAGATAAAATTTAAAGGAAGAGAATGGAGAGGAAACCGAGTCCGAGTGAGAAATGAAGATGTAATAAAGGTATAAACGCGCATTGCTAAGGGAGAGAAGAATGAAAATTGGTTGAATAGCTAAGAGGCAACAACGACAGGTGGATTGATAAGAAATGACACGGGTGACAGTAGGGGGAAAGACGAGAACTGAGAAATAGAAAGAGAGGACGAGGGAGAGGGAGAGGAGGCTTCTGAGTGTGAAAGGCGAAGGTAATGGGATTGGATTTTACAGGGAGGGGAACCAAAAAAGGAGAGAAAAGAAGAGGAGGGAAGGTAGAGTTTTCACTGAACTCATATGTATAAAAAAAATTGGTTTGGTTCGTCGTTGGAGGTCGGGGAGGTGAAGGTTTGAGATGGTTTTATGACGCAAGGAATTTGGATTTAGATTTGGAGATTATGTTGTGGATAGGAGAGAGAGAGAGAGAGAGAGAGAGAGAGAGAGAGAGAGAGAGAGAGAGAGAGAGAGAGGAGAGAGAGAGAGAGAGAGAGAGAGAGAGAGAGAGAGAGTAAAACAAATCTCAGGGAAGCAAAAATGCGTAGAAATCCAGTTTATATGCAATGTGTGATACTAGAAGAAAAATAGAGAGAATAAAGATAGAGAGAGAGAGGAAAACAGACTTTACATAAGCCTGCAAAACATACGAGAACCATGCACTGTATTGAAAAGGAGAGAGAGAGAGAGAGAGAGAGAGAGAGAGAGAGAGAGAGAGAGAGAGAGAGAGAGAGAGAGAGAGAGAGAGAGAGAGAGAGAGAGAGAGAGAGAGAGAGAGAGAGAGAGAGAATGTTACCTGGGCTCTGCATTATCGCTAGACACCTTCAGGGATAATGATATGCATGGAGGCGTGCGTGCGTGCGTGCGTGCGTGCGTGCGTGCGTGCGTGTAGTGTCCCTGCGAGGGGTAGCCAGGTGCAGACAGGCGACTAATGCAGAGGCCTTCAGGTTGGTGTTGTGTTGGTGTTGATAGAAGACGGTGTTGTTGGTACTGCCTTGTTGCTGGTATTGGCTTAGACATTCCGTGTGTGTGTGTGAGTGTGAGTGTATGTGTGTGTGTATGTGGGTGTGTGTATGTGTGTGTGTGTCTGTGTGTGTCTGTGTCTGTGTGTGTGTGTGTGTGTGTGTGTGTGTGTGTGTGTCTGTGTGTGTGTGTGTGTGCGTGTGTGTGTGTGTGTGTTCCTCGTTAATTTGTGCCCTTAACTGAAGCGTACGTACCTGGATTATTAGTCTGGGCGCTTGTGTAGGTAATCGCCGGCATGGTTGTAAGTATTTGTAAGTGTGGGCTCGTATAGCGATCTGAAAAGGTTTGCTTGGTTCGCCCGTAAAGAGACTCAGCGATGATAGCAGATTGCATGATCGTCTCAAGGCGAAGTAGATGCTCCTGTTGAAGAGCCTGGCTTGGTAAAAGAAGAGGGTGGGGGGGGGGGGGGGTGCTCGCTTCTCCTTTAGTCTAGATTCTAATGAAAAGAGTGAAATATGAATGCAAAAACTTAAGATAAGAAAAATAAATAAAAAGGAGACAGAGAACAAATATAAAAATATACTCTACCTTATAGTGTTATAGATCTTCGGAAATCAGTTCTTATTTAGTTCTTACGACCGATCACTTTTTATTTTTCTCCGCCGTTAAGTACAGTAGATTTTGTCATGAGAAAATTGCATGTAAGGATAGTGAAGAGATGAGTGAAGGAAAGAAAGGAAGGGAAGGGACGGAATATTACGAGAAGAGAAGCTATAGGAAAGTTAGGGAAGCGCGGAGGCATGGCGGGAAAGGTAAACGAGGTGGATAAGGGAAAGGAAGGGAAGTGAGGAGGAAGGAAATGAGAGGAAGGGAGTGAAGGAAAGGGCAGGGCAAGGGAAGGCGAAATGAAGGAAGAGGAGGTGGAAGAAGGCATGGAGGGAAAAGAACACGAGATGGATAAGGGAAAGGAAGGGTAGTGAGGAGGAAGGGAATGAGAGGAAGGGAGTGAAGGAAAGGGCAGGGCAAGGGAAGGCGAAATGAAGGAAGAGAAGAAGGAAGAAGGCATGGAGGTAAAAGAACACGAGATGGATAAGGGAAAAGAAGGGTAGTGAGGAAAAAAGGGAAAGAGTGAAGGAAAGGGAAGGCGAAGTGAAGGAAAAAGAGGGGGAAGAAAGGAAGGAAGGAAGAAAAGGGTAGGGAAGGGGTGGAGTGGGGCCGGGAATTTAGAAGAAAGGGAAAGAGAGAGTGAAGGAAAGGGCAGGGCAAGGGAAGGCGAAGTGAAGGAAGAGGAGGGGGAAGGAGGGAAAGAAAAGGGTAGGGGAAGGGGGTGGGGGCGGGAATTAGTACCGACATGCCCGCCATACCTCTGAAGGGTCTGGTTGGCTTATTGGCTGTCAGACAGACGGCACCCATTTCTGAACCGAACTCAGTCTTGGGTGGAACGGAGGCGCCACAAACTTGCTGGATAAGACTTGAAGGAAAATTATATGATACCCCCCCCCCTCTCTCTCTCTCTCTCTCTCCTCTCTCTCTCTCTCTCTCTCTCTCTCTCTCTCTCTCTCTCTCTCTCTCTCTCTCTCTCTCTCTCTCTCTCTCTCTCTCTCCTCTCTCTCTCTCTCTCTCGCTCTATCTAATATCATCTCCTCTCTCTCTCTCTCTCTTGTTTTTTTTCTCTTTCTTTCTCTCTCTCTTTCTTCTCTCTCTCTTCTCTCTCTCTCTCTCTTCTCTCTCTCTCTCTTTATTTCTTTTCGCTCTCGCCTCTTTCCTCTCTCTCTCTCTCTCTCCTCCTCTCTCCTCCTCCTCTCTTCTCTCCTCTTTCATCTCTCTTTCCAATCTTCTTCTCTCTCTGCTCAAGTGTGCAGTTTTTCCCGCTAGCCTTCCGCCGTATTTTTCCTCCTCCTCCTTCTATATCTAGATGAATGGTCGATATTAACTTACCCCAGCCGTGTTGTTGCAAAATATCAAGTAAATATTTCGCAGCAATAAGGTTGGAGTAGGTTAATGGCAATCGTTCATCTCAGTGTATTCAAGCAATAAGTGCGCTCATATTCTCGTTTCCCAAAGTGGAGCAGCAATTGTTTCCCGCCACGTCATCATAAGCAGCTGTGAGCCTCTCCACAGGGGTACTACTGCCTCCTTCAGTATACCTTATTCCCTATATCTTGGCCTG
>JACEEZ010006982.1:635000-642500 GCA_016584305.1 Chionoecetes opilio | reverse complement strand
TATCATTATTATTATTTTTAACTACTATTACTAGTAATAGTAGTAGTAGCAGTAGTTGTCGCTATTGTTGTACTTGGATTCTCTTCTATTGTCAGGGTCTGGGAACAGCGTCTTTCTCAGGTTGTTCCATTGAAGACGACGATAATCTATTCAAAATACACGACTAGAAATCGTCATCCGGCCTCTTATTCCACGTTGTAAGCACCTGATCCAAATAAATAAGAAAATATATAAAATAGAAACTAGTGAAGGAGCAACGACGGTGGTATAATGAAAAAAAGGATAAATAATAATAATAATAAAAAATCTTCATAATCTAAAGTAACCTAAAATAAACCTAAAATAACCAAATATGACCTAAATAACCTAAAATAAACTCAACTAACCTAAAATACCCTAAAATAATCCTAAAATAACCTATAATATACCAAAAATTACCTAAAATAACCTAAAATAATCCTAAAATAATCCTAAAATAACCTATAATATACCAAAAATTACCTAAAATAAACTAAAATATACGAAAAATAAACTAAAATATGCGAAAAATAACCTAAAATAAACTAAAATATGCGAAAAATAACCTAAAATAAACTAAAATATGCGAAAAATAACCTAAAATAAACTAAAATATGCGAAAAATAACCTAAAATAAACTAAAATATGCGAAAAATAACCAAAAATAACCTAAAATAAACAAAAATATGCGAAAAATAACCTAAAATAAACTAAAATATGCGAAAAATAACCTAAAATAAACTAAAATATGCGAAAAATAACCTAGAAAAAACTAAAATATGCGAAAAATAACCAAAAATAACCTAAAATAAACAAAAATATGCGAAAAATAACCTAAAATAACCTAAAATAAACTAAAATATGCGAAAAATAACCTAAAATATGCGAAAAATAGCCTAAAATAAACTAAAATATGCGAAAAATAACCTAAAATAAATTAAAATATGCGAAAAATAACCTAAAATAAACTAAAATATGCGAAAAATAACCAAAAATAACCTAAAATAAACAAAAATATGCGAAAAATAACCAAAAATAGCCTAAAATAGCCTAAAATAACCCAAATGTATCATAGTAATAATGAATAGTCTTCATAATATAAACATGAACTCTGTGAAATGAGGAGTAATAAATGGATTAGAGGGAGCGGTTATCGTGTTACGTTTTCACGGATTTAGATTGGATTGGATACTTTTTTTCGTTATTTCTATTTCGTATTCATTGCGGTGTGCATAATTGATACCCAGAGTGTTTGTTGCAGTGCAGGGCGAGGTGGCGTGAGTGTGTGTAGCCCGTGTCTGCCACAGAAGAGACAATATACAAACCACAAAAAGACAAAAATGCAGAGACAAACCAATAGCCATTTTAACGAACATCACACAATGGCGAACACTAAAGAAGAGGCTGCAAGTAGAATAGCTTGCTCGCCTCGTTAAGTCATAGCGAAATATGAGAGAGAGAGAGAGAGAGAGAGAGAGAGAGAGAGAGGGGAGAGAGAGAGAGAGAGAGAGAGAGAGGAGAGAGAGAGAGGAAGAAGAGAGAGAGAGAGAGAGAGAGAGAGAGAAGAGAGAGAGAGAGAGAGAGAAGAGAGAGAGAGAGAGAGAGAGAGAGAGGAGGATAGAGAGAAGAAGGATTAATGTAGAAGAAGCATCATGATGTGTGTTTGGAGAGAAGAGGGGGGGGAAAAAAGAGAGAGGAGAGAAGAGGAAGAGAGAGAGAGAGAGAGAGAGAGAGGAGAGAGAAGAGAGAGAGAGAGAGAGAGAGAGATGCCTATTTCTATTTTGTGCCCACAACCATTTCAAAGCAAAATCATTACAATGAAAAAAATTACACCATGCCAGGCCACAATTTGCCTCTCTTTCCCCTTTTTATTTATTAATTTCTCTCTCTCTCTCTCTCTCTCTCTCTCTCTCTCTCTTCCCCTCTCTCTCTCTCTCTTCTCTCTCCTCCTCTCTCTCTCTTAACGAAATTCTACAAATTATTTCAGGCGGAAAGGGGTGAATGTCAGAAACCAGTAGAAGGTGGGAGGGGAGGGGGAGGGAGAGGGGGAAGGGAGAGGGGAATAGGAGGAGGGGGGAGGTAGGGGAAGGTGGGCCAGTCCGTGCCAGGTAATCTAACACGACCATATATTAGCCACACAGTTCGGCCCCTCCCCCCCTTCCCCTCCCCTTCCCCTCCCCTTCCCCTTTTCCCTACCCTTCCCCTACCCTTCCCCTACCCTTCCCCTACCCTCATAACAAGCTCCGTCTCATTCTCTGGTTAGTATCGTGAACGCCCACCTCCCCCCCTCTCTCTTCTCTCTCTCTCTCTCTCTCTTCTCTCTTCTCTCTCTCTCTCTCTCTCTCTCTCTCTCTCTCTCTCTCTCTCTCTAATCGTCCCTCCCCTCCCCATCCAGTCCTATTTACCCTCTCCTCCCGCTGCCTTCCCGCTTTTCTTACTCCATACCCTCCCTATCCCGATCTTCAGTCTTCCCGCCTCTCAGCCTCCCGCCTCCCGCCGCCGACATGGTCTAGGTGCCCCTTGGGAATTTGAGTCCTGTGTTTACAAGGCGTGATTCGGTGCGAGTGTGTATGTGTGTATGCCGTGTGAAGAATACAAGGGGCACACACACACACACACACACCCACACACACACACACACACACACACACACACACACACACACACACACACCCCACCCCACCCCACCCCACCCCACACCCCACACACACACCCACCCACACACACACCCACACACACACACACACACACACACACACACACACACACACACACACACACACACACATTGTATGCATGCCAAAAATGTAATTACTTACCTTTCACTTAATGTATGGGTGTATTATTAGGCTGTGGTCCCTTCTCCAACATTCTCTGCCGCCCATATTCTCTCTCTTTCTATATTTCTCGGTCTGTCAGTTGTGTTTCTGTCTGTCATTCTGTTGGTTTGTCTGTCTGTATCTATCACACATTCTCTCTCTCTCTCTCTCTCTCTCTCTCTCTCTCTCTCTCTCTCTCTCTCTCTCTCTCTCTCTCTCTCTCTCTCTCTCTCTCTCTCTCTCTCTCTCTCTCTTTCTCTCTCTCTTTCTCTCTCTCTCTACCTCTTTCTCTTTCTCTTTCTCTCCTTCTGTGTGTGTGTGTGTGTGTGTGTGTGTGTGTGTGTGTGTGTGTGTGTGTGTGTGTGTGTGTGTGTTAACCTGTCACGTCGCCCTTTTCTTTTTTCACGTTCTCAAACCGCTGTCTACGTTAGGCTCTCGGGTGTCGCGCTGTCGGTCGATGTTGTGAAAGACGAGCCGGGCAGCGGAGAGTATGACGGGGTGGCACCGTGGCACCCGGGGAGGCCCTCTGCGTGGCCCTGTTCGCTGTGTCGCCTCTACCCAGGTGACACAACAGGCGGGTGTGATCTTACTGCATCGTTGGGCGAGACATAAGAGTCGCGAGAGCTCTTGTTTAAACGAACAGAGGAGGAGGAGGAGGAGGATAAGAGTGCGTTGGAAGAGGAGGAGGAGGAGGAGGAGGAGGAGGAGGAGGAGGAGGAGGAGGGGGAGGAGAAGAGGGAGTTAGAGGAGAAATAGAATACTCAGAGGAAGGAGGAAGGGAAAATTGAGCCAGTTATGTGTAGAAGTATCAGGTAGCAGAAAGGTTATAAAGGAATTTTCATGCTTGACTACACTGGTTGATATATTTCTACTTCCAATATGAATAAAGGAATGATAAGAGGAATCCGATCCATAGCCACGCCCTCTTTTTCCATATTGATGCAAGGAGAAAAAAATTGTGATGATTCTAAACATATTGGGAAGAATATTCTTGTTGATTTTTTTTTTGAGGAGGATATATGGTAAGTAGAGATAGAAGGAAGTGAGAAAAGACTTTGAACACCCAACTACAAATTTGCTGACTCTTATACGTGTCATTCATGTGTGTGTGTGTGTGTGTGTGTGTGTGTGTGTGTGTGTGTGTGTGTGTGTGTGTGTGGATGTGGGTGGATGAGGGTGTCTGTACGTTTGTTTGTGGCTGTGGGTGTGTGTGGGTGTGGGTGTTTGTGTGGTGGGTAGGTGTTTGTGTGTTTGTCGTTGGGTGGTGGTCGGGCGGCAGGAAATCAAGCGGTAACAGCACCCCTCAAAATGGCAAGTATGTGAGGGACTCCTGTGTGGCGCCTTGCTGGGGGCCAGACGGGCGAGGGTCGGGCAAACACACGGGAGCCTGGATTGTTGACCGAGCACCGGCTGTACGTAGATGAGGAGGACGGAAGGAAAAATATGGAGGTCTAGCCGGAAGGGAAGGAGGAGGAGGAGGAGGAGGAAGAGGAGGAAGAGGAAGAGGAAGAGGAGGAGGAGGAGGAGGAGGAGGAGGAGGAGGAGGAGGAGGAAGAGGAGGTGAATAAGAAGAGATGAACCATAATATCCAGCATAAGTAGGAGGATGAGTGTAGCGAATAAAATGGAAGATACTGGGATGGAAACAAGAAGATGGAAAATGAAGTGGAAGCGAAGAGGGGAGAAGAAGTAAAGGAGGAGAAAATGGAGAATTAGCAAGCGGGAGTAGCGAGAGGAGGAATAATAGGAGTAGGAGGAGGAAGAAGAGGAGGAGGAGGAGGAGGAGGAGGAGGAGGAGGAGGAGGAGGAGGAGGAGGAGGAGGATGCCCTGGGGAAAGGAGTCCTAGGAATGTGCAGCGAACATTTGAGGAACGTACGTCACCAACGGCATAGATTGAAGGCTGGTTGGCGGGTGTGACTCCTGTAAGGGGGGACTGTGGTATATCGGTGCCCGGGAGACACAAGGACTTCGTGATGCCGATGGAAAACAGGACGACACAAAGCAACTCAAAGGCCACTGGGTAGTTATAGAGAAAATAAAAACACGCACAATAACTCTGGAACTCTCTTCTTGTTTATATTTTTCCAACTTTCTACGACTTAAAAATCTTTATAAGAGAGGAGTGACAAGACACCTCCCGAACTAAATTGGTTCACCTCCCTTTCTTTATTCTCTTACTGTCTTCTTCATAGGGACTGGCAACTAAGCGGTCTTTTTGTTATCTCTTTTTTTTTGCCCTTGGCCAGTCCTTTGTGATGTAAAAAAAAACCATCAACAACAACAATAGGAACAAAAAGGATAATAGGTCAAGAGGAGATGAAAGGCGGGAACCCTGTATTAATATGTGAGTTTTAGGACGCTGATTACACGCCATCAAGAATTTAAGGAGCAAATAAGTCATGAAGAAACGCGAACAAATCCATAATTGTGATAATGAGGTAAAGACGTGATAGAGACGAAGAGGAGAATAAAGACTGAAATTAGTTGTCAGTAAACTTGGTCGTGCGCTGGGAAGTAGGGAAAATGAAGGGAACTGACGAGGAGATAAATGCAAAGGGGAAGGGAGAGGATATGAAAGAAGGACAAGGAGGAAAGTAGAGAATGTGGAGAGAACTGACGAGTAGATGAATGCAAAGGGGAAGGGAGAGAATAAGGAAGAAGGAGTAAGAGAAGAGAAATGAAACAGGAGAGGGCAGGGCAAGAAAACTATTGAGTCTTGCTTCGACACGGCCGTGGGAACTCAACACCCTCGGTACTGGCAGGGGGGGAGCAGGGAGAGTGGAAGGATGGAAGTAGATGAATGAGAAAGTTACGTGGTAGAAGGAAAGGAAGGAGGGACGGATGAAATAGGATGGATGGACGAATAGAGGGAATTAATTAGTGGAAGGAAGGAAGTGGATGAATGAAAAAGTTATGGAATGGAAAGAAAGGAAGGAGGGAAGGATGAAATAGGATGGATGGATGAATGGAGGGAAGTAATTAGGTGTACCAATGAAGGTAAGAATGAATGAGGAGAGGAAATTATTGGAGGAATGTAAAATCTCCCATACAAGAGATGAATGATTCGTGAAATTAGGATAAGGATGAAGGAGTATAACAACTTCAATAATACACGTGAAGAATGACAGACAGACACAATACACATGAGCAAAGCGTAATAATGAACACATCAACAAGCATCACCAAGCATTAGGAGGGGACATGAGTGTTATCTGCATGACGTAACCTTCCATAACTATGACGAAGCTTTTTTTTCAGGTGTGTTTGTGGATTTTTTTTTACATTTGAGGTATGCCTGGATTGGACTACAAGAAGAGGTGATAGCGGCAAAAAGTGTGCATCAATTGAAGGAAGAATCATGATAAACATAGATACATAGGCAGGACCACACGAGTATAGCTCATGTCATATAAGCTCCAACTATAGGTAAACACACACACACACACACACACACACACACCACACCACACACACACACACACACACACACACACACACACACACACACACACACACACACTCTATTAGGAAGTGTTTCTAAACCTTTTGACGGGGGCCTCTAAAAATAGGGGTCGTAATGATTAGCGCTTATCACGGTGCCGGAAAATGCAACACTTTCCTACTTTTAATGGATATTTGACACGAATGTAACGATGTATTTAAATCAGAGCGGCGCGGCGGCAAGTAGGGGGAAGTTGGGGGGAAGGGAAGTGGGAGGGGGGAAGAGGCAAGGACGGGGAGGGCGAAGAGGCAAGGGGGGGAAGGGGCAAGGAGGGGGAGGGGGAAGAGGCAAGGCAAGGATGGGAAGGTGGAAGAGGCAAGGCAGGGAGGGGGGAGAGGCAAGGGGGGAGGAGGGGGGAGAGACAAGGGGGGAGGAGGGGGAAGAGGCAAGGGGGGAGGAGGGGGAAGAGGCAAGGGGGGAGGAGGGGGAAGAGGCAAGGGGGGGAAGGGGGAAGAGGGAAGGGCGGGGTTCATCACCTTGCCGTCAGCAGTGCTTAACTACGGGGGTCCGAACGTGATAACAGAGGGTGTGGGGCGGCGGCTGACATAGTGCTCATTCATAAAGCCGTTCAGCCAGCAACAAGCGCTCCTCCCTTTATTCCTCTACGTATTCATTCCTCCTTCCCTCGTGCACACTGTCACTCATAAAGGCAACTATAGTTTTGTAGCAGACTTGTGCTTCGTTTTTGTATTCATTGGCTCTCCCCTTTGTGCTTTGTTCCGCGCGTGACTTGAAGTTTACGAGTCTTGTTAAAGCGTGCCCGTTTGGCTAGCGTGTGACATGGGCCCAAACGATCACGTGTGGGTCAGGTAGGAACAAAAAATAGATAGGGATGTAGTCTAATTTTTGGTGATATATTATTTACCTTTAGCGAGCAATTAGTCATATGTATACACCTGCAGGTAACGAGCCTGGTATTTGGTGGCGCGGAATGTGTTTTAATAGCGTTGGAAATCTGCATTTGGCGTGACATTATTTCAGGAAGCATTGAGTGATGTGTTGAGTAGGGGAGAGAGAGAGAGAGAGAGAGAGAGAGAGAGAGAGAGAGAGAGAGAGAGAGAGAGAGAGAGAGAGAGTCAGCTATCGAGAAGCGCTACCGAGATCAGAGAAGAGATAGAAAAAGAGAAAAAAAAATAGAACTGAACTTGAACGTTGTGTGTG